>JAOWBN010219680.1:0-13303 GCA_028565015.1 Pinguicula moranensis | reverse complement strand
GGCATCTACCAACTCTAAAGACTTCGCTGTCAAAGTCCCTACATTCCAGGTTTCGAAGCGTAGCCCTGTGTTTTGTGTCCCCGCTCTATCCCGGCCCCTCGTCACTGGACACGACCTCAAGTTCTCATATCTATTGGTCTGATCTATAGTACCATATCCGATGCCCAGTACAATAACAATAACACTAAGTGATAAAAGAATAGTAGTCGAATATAAATAAGTATATTCTAACAAAATTGATGAAATTAATGAAATAAAGAAAATGAAGGAAATAAAACAAAAGAAAATAAGAAATCCGCAAATCTAACTCAAAATTAGAACACCAAATTACCAAATACAAAATTAAAATACAATTTGACCCTAAACACCAAATTACCAAATACAATTTGGTATGAAGGAACTGATTTATGCAAATAATTTTATTATTTACACGTGGGGTGGGGTGTTTCATGTGTGTCCCACTTGTGTCGTAAGGTGTTATCCTGTGCCAGCGGTGTAGGTAGAACAAGAATAATATCAATGTAGTACGAATCTTATGAATTTTTTTTTGGTAATTGAATTTCATTAATACTTAAATAGAATTAATACATAATACCATCTTACTTATTTAGCTAGCCTTATCAAATCTGTGTCCAGACTTGCACAAAAGAATCTGCCCAACAGCTTAAATAGAATTAATACATAAACTCAATCTTATGATTTATTATAAATTGCTACATAAATTGTAAGGAAATTCGTGGATGACCCACAATTTCGGTATATATATATATATATATATATATATATATTTCCAAAAATGATCATGTATTACTTTGTCCATCATTTTAAATTTCAGAGGCAAAATGCATGTACGGCATCATAAATCAACAAAAAGAGCGTACCCTCCTCTCTCCTATTGTAGGGAGGGTAATCGCATAGAGAAAAGGTAAAAAAGTAACTACAAGCTAATCTAGAAAGTTTCGAAAATATAGGATCAGCCGAGATTGCTCCCAATATAGATGCCTACAGGATGGCCTCCTGTGGGAGTTGGACATTCTATGGAGAGGCAGATGGCCGAATTTGCCCCAAGTCCTTAGGCCAGTCATGATGAGAAAATATTTTTTCTTACTATAGTCTTGTTTAATTAAGCCATTTTCTTAATATAGTTAAATCTACATTTTTATTTATTATTTTCTGGATATATTTCTTCCTACAACTTTTTTTTTTTTTTTTTTGCCCAAAAAATGTCATTTTATTAATTGCGGACAACTCCTGTCCCCTTCTTTCGTACAGTTTGAGAAGGGGAAGTTTCCCCACCTCCTTAAAACCTACCCCGGCAAACCTTGGGCTAGGAAAATCCGGGTGTAGGAAAGAGCATGGCAGAAACAACCCCTTTTACTAATGGCAGAAACATGACTATCTACTTTGACTATCCTTTTCTATCATTATTTGGATATTTGATGGGAGGGAAGCCATTGATGAGAACAAAAATTCCCCACCGGCGGATCCCAGCTTTGCTAGCTCCATTGCTACTCTGTTTCCCGTCCTTGTGCAGAGCTCGATCGAATAATATTTGTGTAGAGCTATTTGTTCCTTGATACATTTCACTTGATGTCGAATTCTCCATCTGCAGTCTGTGTTTTCTTGAATGCTGTGCAGGAGTTGCAAACATGAGGTTTCAATGTTCAGGACTGAGAGACCGTGGAGAATGCTTTGATGTATTCCAGTGAGTAGGATATCTGCCTCTGATTCTACCAATGTGTCGTTTGGGAGATGTTTGGAAAATGCTAGCAATAATTTCCCTTGAGTATCCCTGATTATTCCTCCTCCAAACGGACGTCCCGTGGCCCACGCTACAGCAGTGTTCAATTTGAAACCTGTATAAGGAGCTGACCATATTTCTTTGACTTTTTCTTTTATTTTTTTTGGCTCCAGTAACTTGATGTTTAATTTTTCCAGGGGCCGTATCTCTGTTTGTTTTTTTGGCCTATGCAGCTTTTTCCCCAGGGATATGTTCATGATAAGATCTTTTGCAGCACTGATGGTTGCATTTGCAGAGATTTGTGTTTCTTGATATCGATGTGAGCATCTGCTTTTCCATATCTCCCAGCAGATTATTAGTGGGATCAATTTTTGTATGAATGTCGTTGTTTTTTCTGCTGTTATCGGCTTCCATTTGGAAAGCCTTTCTTCTATTGTTTGTGTTGTTTTCGGGATATTATATAGTTCATCAAAATAGTCCCATATTTTTTTTGCTAGCTCCCCTTGGGCAAATAAATGTTGTGAGGTTTCCTCTTTCGGATTTGTGGGGCAGCAAGAACATTTGGATCCTATATATATTCCTCTTTTTTTAATGTTTTCATCCACGGGGGTTATATTATGTAATATTCTCCACATGTGGAAGCTTATTTTTATAGGGATGGATGGGTCCCATATTCTGCTAAATTTACCGAGCGGTGTAGCTCGATGTCTAATTGTATTCCATGCAGTTTTGGTGGTGAATTTCCCATCATCTGATGGTTCCCAGATCTGAAGATCAGTCCCATTTGTGATTGGTGTTGTTAAAATTTTTCTTAGCATGTTTGGGTCGTCTGGTATTTCCTCTTTTAATGCCGGTAAATGCCATTGGTTATTTTTAATGAATGTTTTGACGAGGGCTTCTGGGCTTTTGGGTGTGTGGGTGTTTGCTAGTATGTGCCCATTCTGCCATTTTTCCCACCAGAAGTTAATCTCTCCCTCCCCGATTTCCCATCTTGTGTTGGTTCTCATTATTTGCTGTGCTGATTTTAGCCTTCTCCATGTATGTGAGTGTAGGGAGGTTGTATTTGTGGACTTGTATTTTTGATTCATGAATTTCGACCATAGTGATTTCCCTTGTCTCAGCTCCCAACTCCTTTTAAGGGTAAAAGCAGTGACCATGTCCTTTATCCTTCTTATTCCTAAACCTCCCTCCTGTGTAGGGAGACAGATGTCTCTCCATTTTTTCCAGTGGAATTTATATTTATCATTCTCTCGACCCCATAGAAAGTTTGCAAACTTGGATTCTATTTGATTAATTATCCGGGTGTTTGGCTGGAGAGTCATGAGTAGGTATGTGGGAATACTTGTTAGAGTGGATTTTAGTAAGGTTATCCTACCACCGATTGATAAATATTTGCCTCTCCATCCCTCTAACTTTGCTTCAATTTTGTGTATTAGGTTGGAGAAAAGTGAGTCTTTTTTCCTTCCATGATATAAAGGGCATCCTAGGTATGTGATTGGTAGCGGACTCCTTTTGATTCCAATGATGTTATTTATTGTCTGTATTCTGATGTTGGGGGCTTTATCTGAGATTATGTAGCTGCTTTTTGTTTTGTTTACCTTTTGACCCGAGCAGAGTTCGTAATCTGTGATAAGTTTGAGTATGGCTGATAGAGCTCTTTTGGTTCCCCTGGTGAAGATGATGATATCATCTGCATATGCCAGGTGAGAAATTTCCATGCATCCTGCCGGGACCCTATATTGGAGTTTTGGTTGATCAAGATTTATGTGGTTCAAATTCCTACTGAGCACCTCAGATGCGATGACAAAAAGGCCTGGGGAGAGTGGATCACCTTGTCTCAGTCCTCTAGATGAGGGGAAGAAACCATGGCTCATTCCATTTACTAGGACAGAAAACCAGCAAGAAGATATAGATCTCCAGATCATATCTATGAATGTTTCTGAAAATCCAAATGCTCTCAGTGTGTTGATTATGTGGATCCATGAGATTCTGTCGAAAGCTTTGGCCATGTCAAGTTTTATTGCAATGTTGTATCCTTCCTGCTTTTTGTTTAGATAATGTAACATTTCTTGGGCCATTAGGATGTTGTCTGTTATTGTTCTGCCTTTAACAAAGCCACTTTGCTGAGGTGAGATTATAAGCGGGAGGACTTTTATTAATCTTGTTGATAGTATCTTACTGATGATTTTCCCTATGAAGTTGCATAAGGAAATGGGTCTGAAGTCGGAGCAAGTGCTTGGGTTATCTACTTTTGGAATTAGACATATTAGTGTGCTAGTTATGGATTTTGGGAGGTCTTTCCCTGCAAAGAAGGAGTGGACAGCATCTTGTGTGTCTGTTTTTATTATGTCCCAGCATGATTTGTAGAAGTGTCCCGTGAACCCGTCTGGGCCCGGTGCACTGTCACTATCCATCGAGAAGACTGTGGTCTTGATTTCTTCTAGGTCTGGCCATTTCACCAGCATTTGATTTATACTGTCTGATATCGTGTGTGGGATTTTTTCGAGTAAATTTGATTGTGGTATTATGTTTTCGCCTGTGAGCTGTGTGGTGAAGTATTCTATAAATAATTCAGGGATTTTTTCTCGCTCCACAGGTTCATTTTCATCATTTTTGAGCTTGGAGGTGTAGGATCTAAGTCTTTTAATTTTGACCGTTCTATGAAAGAAAGATGTGTTTTTGTCCCCCTCTTTGAGCCATTTTATTCTAGATTTCTGCCTCCATAATGTTTCTTCAGCAAGTAGATCTTTCCTATATATCGCTTGAGCTTGATGCCAGGCAGTTCTATCGTGGTCAGATCCGGATATTTCATAGTTTTGCTGGAGTTTCAACATGTTTGCTTCTGATGTTTTAATGTTACCCTGTATATTTCCATAAGTGGTTTTGTTCCAATTACGGAGGGTTGCCCGTAGTCTTTTGAGTTTGATTCCAAAAGCTACTAGTGCATTGTGAGTATCAATTGGGGTATTCCAGGATTCTTGTATTGTGGGGATAAAATCCTTGTGATTGGTCCAGAATTGTTGGAATTGAAAACGGGTCGGTTCCTTTGGGTCTGTTGTTGTTAATTCAAGGAGTAGAGGGGCATGATCCGATAGACCTCTATGTAGGTGAGTTACTTCAACCTTTGGGGCTTGAAGTAGCCATGATTCTGAGACCAATACCCTATCTAGTCTTTTGTATATTCTTGCTGACCCCGATCTATTATTGCACCAGGTAAAGCGACTACCCTTGAAACCTACATCGGTTAACCTACTATCTTCAATGGTTTCTGAAAATTCTCTGGCAGAAGCTAGGTCTATAGGGCGCCCTCCTATTTTTTCAGATTGATTTAGGGCCACATTAAAATCTCCTCCTATTAAAAGTGGTTCTACAACACTCATGCTTAAGTTTTTAATATCAACCCACAAATTTCTTCTTTCATTTTTAGTGCATTTGGCATGTACGCATCCTAGGTAGCAACTTTGGTTAATTTTTTTGTTGCATATTTTAACTACTAGGAATTGTTCAGTGTCTATATAAGCGGTGCAGTTTATATGCTCTTTCCAACTAATCCATATGTTATTTGTGCAGTTTGATATCCCCCCAGTCATTTTAAGTTGATTCTGAATCTTTTGAATTTTCTGAGTTTCAATCTTGGGTTCTAATATTATAATGATTTCCAATGAGTGTAGTTTGATTAAATTCTTTATTCTTTATTCTTCCTACAACTTGAATTTACTGGAAAAAGAAATAAAAAGGGGCAAAATAGTAGGACAACTGCAGTATAAACAACCTCTATAAATTAATAATTGATTGGGCCGGAAAAATGTTAGTAGAAGCCCATCAAGAGGCGGGCCCCATTTACAAGAAAGGACACCGTTTAAGAACATAAGGAATCAACCAAGTCTTAAGGCCTCCTCTAATAATGGATTGCCCCTCGAAGGTTCCACCTCGTACCCATACATACAAGGGTCTAAGGGGAATGATCTCATATGAATTATTAGTTCCTTCGAGGTGGATACATAAAATTCTACACACATAAAATATAGATCTATAAATAGAAATCAAATTTGTCTCCTTTGTAGACTTACAAGCACTTCTCATAGGAATTCTCCTTCTCTTTCAAAGTTATATCTATGGATTATACTTCAAAATGGTGGATTTCTTTTATACTCCCAAAATATATATAAGACACGCACTCAAGACTCTCTTTTAGGTATAGATCTAATCTCAACACATGAACAAATATCTAAGATAGAATAAAAGCTCTCATTTTTCTCTCAACCTTTGTTCTCAGTAGCCACCCATCTAGGGTATTGCCTTGTATTTATAATGGGACATTAGGGCTGAGTTCTAGTTTAATTGTCCAACAAGTTAGAATAATCAATTAATTAGTTAATCAACTTCTTCACTAATTAGGACTCTTACCTTAATTAGATTCTTTGTAATTAAATATAATTTTATTCATCCTTGTTGAGCTATTAACTAAATAAAGCCCAATAAAATTTTAATTATTATCCTAATTATAATTTCATGAACTCTTTAATTAACAACTAAGTATCATAAAGCCAAATGATATTCTCTATTTCATATAAAATTAATATTTTAGATTATTAAACTTAGTTTTCTTATAAAAGCATGAAGACAAGGTGAGGCTCGCCAGACCTCTCGTCGGACTGCCCGGGGCCCCGTGCCCCAAATAAGTTGATCGTGCAGGACTCATGGTCGTGCACTGCCCGTACGGTCGGGACCATTGGGATGGCCCAGCTCTTGCCTGGGGCACGAGCCAAGCCTAGCACACAACACAAGGTTGTATGCCTCTTCTACGCATGCGTAGCGCATCCGTGTGGCATGCTGCCGCATGCACGCACACAGGGCCATTGTAAATTGTCATCGCCTACAAGTGGGTTATATGATTAACTTTCACATAGATAGAAAAATACCAATATACCTTGTGTAACTCCAATAAAGAGATTGTTTGGCTAATGAGAAAGATTAATAATTTTTAGGGAGCAAAGTCACGCATACTCTTTACTTTTTTTGTGTGTGTCTCTCTTCCATTCGAAATTGTATGGTATAAACCAAGGAATTGGAGAAACATGTATCAAACCCATTACACATTCTTTTTGTTTCATCAATAATGTTAGAGCATGAAAATTCATTGTTTAATTAAGGTATTCTTTATCAATCATTTAATATTTTATTAGTTAATATATCGATTAAAAAAATAACTCAGGGTTCCACGACTCCTGGATAATCATTAGTTACACTTAATTAGGATGTCAATTCAATTCTCTCTATAGGCATGAATCCAACAGCCCTAAAACCAAAAAGTACCCAAGGAACTGGAGCAATGCCGCATTGACCAAGAAGAAGGTGTAATGAAAAAATAAATCCCAAATCCCGGTTTCTCATAAACCCTAATATCCATGCACGATATATGAACATTTGTGCTTAACCCATCGGAAAGTTTTCCAGATTGAGGCCTTCACTTTGCCTTCAATTACGTATGCCTTGTAACGAAGAATCCTCTGTTTTTGCTTCACCTCTGCATTTCTGTCTCGTTTTATCTTCGACACCGCGTATGAAGAGGACGAGATGGCTTTTAACGGAGCGGCGCATGTAGGACCACGCGCACTGTAAACGACGTTATGGTTGTTCGTCGCGGCTGCGACAGCAGTTCCGGTGATCACGGTGATTCCTATCGCTGGAGATGCGCAACTCTCCATTCTACCCATCTCATGAGAGGAAAAGAGAATGTGGAAAATGGGAGAAAGTTTTGTGAAGAGGTGATTTTGAGAAATAAAAGGGATCATGTTTGGCTTGTTTGAATGGTTCTCCTATCTTGTGCGAATTTCTTATATTCTCTTGTAACCCGAAAAGTAGCGGACACCCTGAAGTTTCTCTAATCCAACGAAGTTCTGAAAATAGAACACATGCTCAGAAACCAACTAAAACGCCATAAACTTGTAGGACAAGTCAAAAGATGGAGATCTATCCTAACTCAAGGACATATAAAGTTGATTTAATTGTATGTATGAGATCTAGGGATCGATAATTGAAAGAAATCTTGAGATAAGATTGATGAAACTAAGAAAAATGTGCAAAGAGTGCGCACGTGCTTTGCCGATTCCTTGATTCACACAATACAACTCTCGGAGGGAAAAAGATACAAAGGACTAAGTATAAAGGTAAGAGATACAAAGTAATAAGTATAAAGTATGCTTGACTGTATTCCACAAAAATTGCTTATCTTTCTCATTGGCCAATTGACCTATTATAGAATTTATATAATGGTATATCGGTATTTTTCACTTGTGGCCCGTGGCGGTTGCTTGTTATCTTCTCTGTCGGCAGTTCGAGATGAATGAGCCTGTCAGATGGAAACTGTCAAGTCCTTGTCGGCGGGATGTATGTGCCCATCTCGAAGAAACTCGCAGTCAGTACGAGGCCATTCCTTTTTGGGCTCATATGTGAAGATATGAGGCGGATTACTCAAGGTATGGCCAGTCTTCGAGGTGGCATGTGTACTCAGGTAATGTTTTTTCTCAAGGCGACGAATGGGACCGACTCTTTGATGAGATATTATCAACCTTTTTCTGGCCCATATCAAAGATATTTGTGAGGTGATTTTCAATGATCAAAAGCCTCAAAAAAATATTCTATTGTATAAAGTTATACAAGCTATACAATACAAGAGATAATTACACTTTGGATAAACATAAAAGAAAATATTATGGAGGATCAAGAGAGAGATCTCCTCTAAAATCTTTTATAATATCTCTAAAACGACTACTCAAACTGAAACCATGCGATGCTGAAGAACAACACTCAACTTTTCCCAAAGGAGCTGAAAGCACGCAATGCTCAACGCCTTGGTGAAGATGTCAACAACTTGATCGTTGGTGTTCAAGACCTGCATGGAGAGATCTTTATTGAGCACATTTTCTTGAATGACAATATAATCAACTTCAATATGTTTGGTGCTTGCATTTCAAAGCAAGGGTATGAGCGCCAATATTATCATAACTTGATCGTTGGTGTTCAAGATCTGCATTTCGAAGCAAGGGTCAATATGGGAATGCCAAGATCTTTCGTCAACATACAAATCCAATACGCCTCAACTGTAGTAAGCACCATGACTCGATATTCAGCTTCGATGATGGATTGTTCAACCACAAAATGCTTCTTGTCAGACTAGGAGACAAGGCATGACCTAGGAAACCAGGCTAAAGGTCTCATTGAAGTCTATACATAGGGATTGCTCAAACCCTCGAGCTACAAGATTAACCTTAAAGTGAACAATAGAATCATTTGACTTCTATTTGACATTTATTCTTAATCACATTGTTTGAGAAGGACAAGGACAACAAGTCCATGTAGAGCTTGCTACCAATGCATCATATGCTTCTTGAGAACGTACATATTGTTGATGCGCGAATTTTCTATAAACTTTGAGTCTGAGTGTCTGTGTGAAAAGTAAGCAGAAACGTTATGGAAGATAATGTGATTTCATTGGAACTGAACTGCTTGAGTTTTCATTAACTTATACACATATTTAAACATGTTTACACTGAATTTTGTGAAAGGAAAAGTAAAGATTATTGCTGAATATCAACCTTTTGACTTGTGTTTCGATATTTTTTTGTAGTTGACTTGTCCTTTACTTATTTGTGCTGATTTGGTGGAATCTTGAATAAATCAAGAGACCATCATAAATTAGCGTTCTCATGATCAACACCCCTGCAAGCTGAGTGTGGTATTAAATATCACGTGAATTTTGGACCGCAGGAACTCAAAAACTTATTGGGAAAGGCTCTTTGTAAACAAATATGCAATCTGAAACTCTGAAGGGACGAACTATGTAATAAGAACATGAGCGCACACCTACTCACGAATAAAATGATAATCAAGTTCTACATGTTTGGCTTATTTTTGATCGACAAGATTGGTGCTTAAGAAGATAGCACTTTTGTTTCAACAGAGAAGCACTGGAGGATGAGTCAGAGTAACACCAAGATCCTGAAGTAAGTGATGAAGCCAGAGAACCTCAGCAACAGTGGTGGAAAGGGCATGGTATTCTGACTCGCAGTTAGAACGATAGAATGTAGGTGACTTCTTTGCACTCCAGGAATATAGCATACTCGAAAGTAGAGAGACAGGTATCCAGACAGTAAGCCTATTAGCAAATCCATGGTTGTCTCTCAATATCTATCTTCTGATGGTGGTCCCCTTATTGACCCGACCATGTATCGATCTCTCATTGCGCTCTAAAATACCTTACTATTACTCGCCCCAACTTAACTTATGCAGTAAACTCCATCAGTCAATATATGCATGTTCTCACCGAACTCCATCTTCAGGCTATCAAGCGCATTCTACGTTATGTTCGGATACTCTCAGTATGGGTCTTCGCTTCATTACTTTCTCCGATCCAGGTTCTATTATTGCTTATTAGGCAAATTGGTATCGTTTGCAATCGTCAAAGAACCAAAAAACCTGCTCAACTCTTCATCATTCCTCACCGCCAACTGAAGATGCCTTGGAATAATCCGATTCTTCTTATTGTCTCTCGCGGCATTTCCACCGAGTTCCAATAACTCAATGACAAGATGTTCAAGCACGGGAAAGAGGTAAACCGGGGAAGGGAGAAATTGGATCGATTTCTCAAGAATTTTAGTTTTAGCCATTTGTGTTTGGTAGATTATTCCATATGAATTCCTCTGATTTGGTCTGGGACAAAGACAATTTCCTCTTAGAATCAAAGGATGCTTTGTTCATATGATTTAGATATCTTGAACTAAGGCATGCAGATCAACGATGTTTCCATATTTTGTTGTAGTTGACTTGTCCTTCGCTTATTTGTGCTGATTTGGTGGAATCTTGAATAAATCAAGATACCATCTTAAATTAGCTGTGTGAAGTGGCAGATTTGTGGCATACTCATTGTAGAACTGTTAATTAGAACGGATCTAACGAATAAAACTGAGCACGAACGAATCTAAATACAAATGGATCGTATTTGTTACCTGTTTGATGCGGAAGCGTATCTGGATCGTAATCTACTGGATTGAATTGATCACGTTGAAGGGGCTATAAAAGTCCCTATTATATCCACGAACCAAATCTCTTCCCCGAGAGTGATTGGGAACAATCAGAAAGAAAACTTATATTTTCTGGTTCTCAGCGCATGAGTTGTGAGCGATATCTTAATCTCTGTAGACACATAGCCTATATATAGAGATTTAACTGGATAGTTAGACGAGCTTGTTCTTAGGTGGGCTTAAGGTTTAATTAATTAAACAAATTAATTAAATTAATCCAACAATCTACAGCTCAGGGTTCGTGATGTTCGTTCGCCCCATAGTAGAAAAATGCACTTGCAAAAGGTTTTCCCTTTTCCAGATGATTTGGATCTTTAACCAACTATGCAGGTGCATGGGGCATAATAGGGGATGGGAGGAGGCAGCCTCCATGTTTGCAGGTGCCTCTATAGAACTAAAAACTTGCAATGCTGCTTTTCTGGAAGCAACAGGGAAATCATGGGAAGAGGTCCTGCATATCCTATATTGTGATTTACGTACATTTTACAAGTATTTCTATGCTATAAGTATAAATCTCTTTTTGTATGTAATTAAGCAAATACCTTGGTGAAAGTCTGACCCGCAAGAGAATTAGTTTGCATTAGTTGAAAATTGTTTGGGCCTCTTTGGCTAGTTCCCACATTTTTCTGTAGGGCTTGGAAATGATGCTCTCCAGTTTTCCTAATATGGATTGAGAAATCAGACTAGTCTCTGATTTGATTTGTGAATCTTTGATGAGCAAGAAGTTGCAAACCTTTTCAATTCTTAAAACTAAAATTCGAAGTTTTTAATGGTTTTTCTTCAAGGAGGTATCTTCAGTTTGTAGAATCTATACTTAACATCATTTCGTATCTCGCAGGCATTTTCCCTTGCAGAATTTGGTGGTTGGATTGGAGGTCGCATGGCATAATAAAGCCAGATACCAATCTCTAAGACTTGTTCACTTTTAGGTCACTATCATCTTAGCTATCGCGCTTGCTAATCCACTGCGTTCAAGGAGCGAATCAAGGAAGGGAATAGAGGAGCTATGCTGAAACTCGTCTTCTACGTATTTCTCACTGGCAAAGTCTTTTTTGCCTATCAGTTAACCCTGTTTGCTACGCTTGCAAGGAGCTTCATATGAACCAGAACTCAAAGCTATGAATTTCGGTTTCTTTATTCTGATAAGTTGAATCACGGGCAAAGGCACCAAAGTTGTTCACAAAGGGTAGAGTGTTGGAGCCCAAATTAGTTAGTGGGAGAACGTGTCCATTAGTGGAGTGGCAGTTACATTATTTGATTAGTCTCTGGAGGAATTCTAACTATATCAGAATTCTTGCTTATAAATATTTGTCTTTCATTGTACTATGTATTCGAAAAATAGTGAAATAAAGAACCCTAGCCACCGTGAAAGTAGCCAATTTGGGTAATCACATAAATTTGTGTGTTTCTTTTTGGTTTCGCTCTAGTCTTTGATCGTGCGTATTGTTTGATCCTAACAACTAGTATCAGAGCGAGGTTCTGTATCACAACGATCTGAAAGAGATGGAAAGCACGAATGGTTTAATCGACAAATTCGATGGAACCAATTTTGGTTTCTGGAGGATGCTGATGGGAGATCTTCTGTATCAGAAAAACCTTCATGATCCTTGTCGAGAGTGAAGCCATAAATGATGAAGTAAGAAGTTTGGGATCTGAAGGATCGCCAGACACTAGGGTTGATTCATCTATCACTATCAAGGAACATTGCCTTCAACATCGTAAAAGAAAAAATGACTGCAGGAGTTCTGAAGTCTTTGTCAAACATGTATGAGAAGCCATCGATAATGAACAAGATTTACATGATGCATCGTTTATTCAATTTGGTATTGTCCGAGAGTCGATCTGTTTCAGATTACATAAACGAATTCAATATGATTATCAGTCAGTTGAGTTTAGTTGATATCAAATTTGATGATGAGATTAGAGCCCTATTACTTATGTCTTCGCTACCCGAATCATGGGATACTATTATTTCTGTAATTAATAGTTCGCGTGAATCTGAGAAGTTAAAATTTGATGAAATCCGAGATATTGTCCTGAACGAGAGTATTCGCAAGAGGGAAATTGGTGATTCATCTGATAACGCACTCAATACAGAGGGTAGGGGCACATACAAAACTAAGGAAGACCAAAGCAAGCATGGTCGCTCAAAGTCGAAAGGGCGGAATAAATTGAAAGGCAAATATGTAGTCACTTGCTGGAACTATGATGTGAAAGGCCACATGAGCAAAGATTGTCCAAAACCGAGAAGGCGGAAAAAAGGTTTGAAATAGAAGTCTCAAACAGATGATGATTCTGAATGTCTTACAGATGATAATTCGGATGCCTTGGTCCTCAGTGTGGACAGTCCAGTTGAGTCGTGGATACTGGATTCTGGAACATCATTCCATTCTTCTCCGAGTAAGGAAATATTCCAAAATCTCAAGTTTGGAAATTTTGGAAGAGTGTACTTGGCTGACAACCGAGTTCTACAGATTGC
>JAOWBN010219669.1:0-13305 GCA_028565015.1 Pinguicula moranensis | reverse complement strand
GGCTATTAGGTATAGTACAGGGGGGCTATTGGCATTTTACAAGCAAAGGTTCAAATGCTTGTCTGCTTAGCGTTCCAGATCATATGGGGGCATCCGAGGAAGCCATCGGGAAAACTCCTTGTATCCCAGTAAGTTGCTTGATCCTATTCTTCCTTGCTGTATGTTTGGACAAAAATTGCAGATTTTTCCTTGGACAGTTGTTGGCCAGACCATTCACAATATCTATCCCAAAACCGTGACATTAAAGGGGAGGATGTCGTCTACATACATAAGGTGAGATATGAGTGGAGCAACCACTAGATGGTGATATCGTGCAATGCTGCCCCTACTGAAAGCCTAATGAATGCACTTTGATAGAGCATCTTGTACTAGGATAAAGAGGTATGGGAAAAGGGGATCGCCTTACTTCAGCCCCTGTCCAGACTGAAAGAAACCAACAGAGACTCCGTTAAGCTTGACTGAAAACCACTGATCTTGAATCTTGTTATTTTACTATGTTTGAACAGCTTTGAAACTTGTTATTTTATGGTGTTTATCATAAAAATTATTTATCCAATATATATATTATTAATTTATATTCGTCTAACATGTATATATATATATATAAGTATATTATTTTTATACATTTTATACTTTTTTTCATAATGTGAAAAAATAATTATTTAATTAAAATAATATTTTAATATTTAAAAAAAATTAATAACAAATTTAATAAATTTTCACTATTTTTTTTAATAAAATAACAATAATGGGGATAATAAAAAATGAACTAAAACCAAAAAAAATACTAACCGTTAAATTAACGAATCAAAAACAAAAATAAGTTTGGTCCCTATCTATTACAATATCTTATATGAGAAAAAAACAGTCCACCAGTCCCCACCATGGTTGAATCGCTACGGCCGTACGAGTTCTTGCACAAAAGCCTACCTTCCTGTCTGAAAAGATTCGTACTGGATGAAGCAAAATCAATGATTAGTTGATTACTCAACTCAACCTAAACTCAGAGTTAGTTAAGAGTAAGGATGATGACAAGAAGATACACTTGATCATCCTTATTCACAAGTATTGTTGATTGTCTAGTTTTCCTATCTACTTCAAAGGCATATTATCAGCTCTCCAAGCAAAATCCATCTAGGAGCTTCTGCAAGGGGAGTACAAAAGAAAATACATTCCCATATAACAAATAAGATTCGAGAACATATTTTCCCTTTTCCACCATCATATCGTGGAATTCAAAGAAACAAGGAGTGGTTGCTCTGTTACAGCTGAATCTAAATACTATGAGGAATCTTGTCAAGCTATACAGCTGTTAGAACACCTTACTGACTATGGATTCCCTCAGCCTAAACCCATGGTGATACAGGGAATGCATAAAACCCTGTGCGACACAAAAGAGGCAAACACACAAGGCGGTGAACTTGACCTATTGTATTATAAAGGAAGAAACTCGAGGAATGTCAAGTGGCAGGAGAAATATGCTAAAATTTGTTGTTTCTGAACTGTTGGTTCTCCTGCCATTTCGATATTCTCTCTCAAATTTCTGCTTCTATACATGACCTTTTTTTTCTCAGCATGAAAGAAATAAATGGTGATAGAGTTGCATCTAACACTATTGGGGACAAATTGATGAAGAACCATAGCATGACGGAAATAAGAAGAAAGACCAATCGAACACCATTGGTTGGCATTGCTTGTGATACTTTTTTTTCAATAATTAAAATTTGTATTACTCTATGCAAAACCATCCAATGTACAAGGAAGCACAATGTGCTCGCAGGACTTGCTCATCTCAATGAGCTTACAGACATCATATATCAGTAAACTATCTGGCAGAATTTAGAAAACAGAGTTTAGGATATCTTGTCCATTCGTTGAAAAACATCCCTCGATAGTGCAATGCACTTGCAGAAATCCAGAGCCAAGATTGAAGTTTCACCCTGTCTAAGGCAGACGTGGAGGATGTCTCAACGTCAAATCTGATCGCATTACGTTCTTTCCATAAGATCCATATTGCAGCTTGCCAAATCGATCACCATATTGCAACCTGCCAAATCGATCACCATATTTCCTCTCCATGACTGTTAGATAGATGGCTCATGTGTATTGCATAATGGTTTCTAATGTCAACTGGGATAGAGTATGAAATCTCCAGCCACCCATAAACTTCAGTCCAAAGTGAATGTGCATTTGAACAAGCAACGAAAATGTGAAAAGCAGATTCAATAACTAAGCCACAAGAAACGCATAGCCTTTCACTAGTGTTTATATCAATTCCTCTGCGCAGTCAATTATCAATGGTGGGTATTTAGTTGCAGAACAATCTCCAAGCGAAGAGTTGCACTCTTTTCGGTGTGATTTTACCCCACGCCTTAGCTGAAAAGTTGTTATCAATAGAAGCAACATCTAATTCATTTCTTATCACAGAATATGCTGAGGAGACAAAAACTTCCTGAAGAGTCTGCCGCCCAGAACCAGTGATCAATACCCTCTATGTAAGTGCTCTGTGACTGCAGGTTATGCATTAGTTCCACATAATCATCAATTTCTCTGCGACGCAAGGGTCTTCTGAACAGTAAGTTCCAGTGTCTAATCCCATGGTTAGAAGATGAGATGTCAAGTATTACACTATTTTTCTGCGCAATAATACGATAAAGTCTTGGATACCTTAGCGTCAAACAACCATCTCCAGTCCAATCATAACGCCAAAATAGAGGTTTGTCACCTGCTTGAAGCTGCATTTTTATTCTTTTGCAGAACCAATTAGAAGTTGCATTTTTCCAGATTGCTTCCCAATAGCAAGAGATGTTATCAGGCATCATTAGTAAGTCCCAACTGCTCAAATGATCCTGACTCTGAAAATATTTACATTTTATCACCGTGGCCCAAAGACTGTCTTCTTCAACTTGTAACCGCCACAACCACTTGGCCAACAAAGCCTGGTTCATATGCTTTAAGTCTTTGAACCTGAGCCCCCAGCTTTGTATTCCAGACATAACTTTTTCCAGCTCAGCCAATAAATGGGGCATCTGTTACCTGTTTTTTGCTTCCACAAAATCCTGCTTAAACGATTTTCAATATCCCTTATCACTCCTTTTGGAGCTGCGAACATAGAGAAATAATAGAGAGGCAAGCTGGATAATATGGATTTAACAAGGATTAATCTTCCTGCCATTGAGAGTAGATTATTTTCCCAGCTTTGAATTTTCTTGTTGATCACTCCAATAACAAGATTCCACATTGATAGTCTATTTGGGTTACCTCCAATAGGCATCCCCAGGTAGATAAAAGGTAAGGCCACTGTTTGACAGTTTAGCAATGAAGCAAAGTCTGACAGACTTTTAGCTGGTAGATTAAGTCCGAATAATCTGCTTTTTGAGAAGTTTAACGAGAGTCCTGATACTAGTTCAAACGCTCGGAGCATTCCTTTCATAGCAAACACATTATCTCGGGAACCAGTGCCAACCAGTAGCAAGTCATCGGCGTATTGAAGGTGAGAAATTCTGACCGAACCTACCTTCACTCCAGATAATCTTCTTAGCTCCACCGCCCTATTGATGATTAAATTCAGCCCTTCTGTGACTATCAGGAATAGAAAAGGAAATAGGGGATCTCCTTGTCTCAATCCTCGCTTTAATTTGAATTCCTCGGAGCTGCTCCCATTTACCATTACTACTGCCTGCGTAGAGGAGATGCACTACATTATCCAAGAGATCCAGACATTACAAAACCCCATTTTTTGCATCATTGCACGTAGGAATTCCCAGTGTACCATATCAAAAGCTTTCCTGAAATCAACTTTGAAGAGTACCGAAGCCTTCTTCGATCTCTTAACCGTATGAATAATTTCTATTGGACAAAACGGTCACAACAAGTCAAAAGTAGGCGTGGCAGACTACAAAGTGGAAAGCAACAGACAAGAAAACAATGTGTGTGTTTGTATTAATGCATTTGTAGTTGTAAGCTTCTATAACACGAGGCCTTCGATGTAAGGAGAATAACAAGATTCAATAATCGCCATCCACCGCCCAACACTCACTGCCGGGACCAGCCCAACACAACCGCCATCCACCGCCCAACATCTCTGCTCAGTGGCCAGTGACGAATGGCTGCGATTTTGCCGGAAATCGGGCCAAGCCCTAGCATCCCTGCGCTTATCAGGGCAAATTACGGGCGCGTCCGGTCGCGATTGCTCCAACGAACCCCGCGGCTGGACTCGCCGTAACAAGATCTACCTTCGGGTGTCTGCACGCCGCCGTCGCTGGAGAGGTCAGAAAATAGTTTTTCCGTCTCAGGCCGCCTATCACATCTGTGCAATTAGATTTTCGTAATTGTGTTTCGTTTGATGGATATTTACGTTTTGATGATTGAAGTGGATTGTTTGTATGTGTGGAGGAGGATATTTCCCTAAATTTGGGGAGTCCAATTAGGCATGTTTTGGAGTAATTTGGGAATTGTCGCATTAAGTGGATTTTTTGTTTGGCAAGTTAATTCTAAGAAGGCTGAGGTTATAGTTCCTGCAGTGATTTTTGGTTTGATTTTTGGGAAGGCATTTGAACACTTCCAACATCGTTTTTAGTTTTATCAATCTGCATGAAATTCTTGCATGATTGATGGGTAACTCTGACCTTGAATGACGAATTGGTTCTCAAATCTAAGTATCTGGGAACAATAAAATCTCTTTAGCAGTCATTTTCTATTCTTTTATGAAAATGCCATCTGTAGGGGAAGTTGTTGTTTTTAATGTTGTGATGTACTGAGTTTTTTTTGAAGTTGGTGTTTGAAAGATCATTGAGCTGTTGTTAGTAAGCTTTGGATAAGCTCAGTCCGACGGGTTAGAAAGTCTTAAGCGGGCTTACACATGGAATGAAAACCCCAACTAAGACCACAAAACCCGAGGTGGTACGGAAAGAGACTTGTCGTTGCTTTAATTGTGGAGAGATAGGACACTTGATGCAGTCTTGCCTAGAGCTATGTCAGGAGAAAGCTTCGAGTAAAAGAGAAGGGTCTGACCATCGAGATTATGGTTGTGGAGGAAGGAGAGTTGGTACTATAGGCGGTGGACAGGGGGACTATCGCACCGCCTCAAGAATTCCTCGAGGGCCTTAAAAGGAAGTTGAAGACAAGAGGGATGGGAGATAAGGCTCAGGCCCTTGCGTGCTTTTCCTCTCCTGGATCTTCAGATTGAATCATTGACTCTGGGGCTTCTGGACACATCACAGGACCCTCTAGGGAGTTCAGTTCATATGCTCCCCTAGCAGTTCCGTTGCATGTTAAGACCATTGATGGTTAAAATCAGCCAGTGGTTGGTAAGCGTACAGTGCGTTGTACCAACACTATGACCTTGTCCAAAGTGTTACATGCTCCTTCCTTTCCTGTAAACCTTCTTTCTATTAACGCTATTTTTCATCAACTAAACAGTACTATTTTGTTTGATATTCCTCAGGTGATCTTCCAGGAGAAGAGGACAGGCAGGATTCTTGGGACTGGGACATGGCGTAATGGCTTATGGTACATGGATAGGAAGGGTCTAGATTCAGCCCTTTCAACCATGGTTGAGACATCCGGAGATAGCATAAGTGCAGAGGAGAAAAATTTTCTTTATCATATGCGATTGGGTCATCCCTCATTCTCAACTAAGAGTCGATTATATTCTCATCTGTTTACGAAGGTTGACAAAAATAGACTTTTGTGTGATGCCCGTGAGTTGGAAAATCATACTAGGAGTTCGTATGTTAGCTCGGATAGCAGGAGCTCTTGTACTTTTGAGTTAGTGCATTCTGATATATGGGGCCCATGTCCCACCACAGCAGTCAATGAATTTCGATACTTTGTGACTTTCGTTGACAATTATTCTCGGGTTACCTGGCTATATCTGATGAAGACAAAGAGTGAGGTGTTTGGATGTTTTAATAATTTTCATAAAAGCATTTAGACACAGTATGAAGCAATAGTAAAGGTATTGAGGTCAGACAATGGGACAGAGTATACTAACAGAACATTTGCAGTACATCTGTCGTTGCAGGGAATCCAACATCAGACCACATGCACATATACATCAGAGCAAAACGGGGTGGCGGAGAGGAAAAACTGTCATCTTCTTGAAGTCGCTCGAAATATGATGATTGCTATAAATATCCCCAAGTACCTATGGGGACAAGCAGTTATGACAACCACTTTTTTTATCAATAGGACACCCTCACGCGTGTTGGAATGGAGGTCCCCGTTTCAGATTTGGAAAGGCTCAAAGGGATACATTCTTATTTTGAAAATCTTCGATTGTGTGCTTTGTCCGGGATACCAGAGCCGGGGTAGGAAAGTTAGATCCGAGAGCTATGAAGGGATATGTATGTTGGTATCCAGATGAAAGGAGACTATTTGTGAGCATGGATGTCACGTTCAGGGAACATGAGTCATACTTCTCCCATGGAATGTCTTCATTTTTTGATGACTCGCCAAATCCGAGGGGTATACGGCAAGAGGGGGAGAGTAGTAGTGACAGGGAGGAGTCAGTGATCGTACGAGTTAAAGAAGTCCCTTGCCCTATTGTTGATCTGATAGGGAAGAATGTGAGTCATGAAAATGGTCAGGGGAGCCACCATCAGAGCCATCATTAGCGCCACCATTAGTGTACACTCGGTGTCCATTGGTGTACACACAGAAGAGAGAGGGAATTAGAAGTCTACCAGAGTTGCATACACCTGTCTCATGCCAAGTATCTTTGCCTGTCTCGACTCCGAGTGCACCTTCTTCATCAGTCCCTTCAGGTGATATTACTCATTCCTCTGATTTCCTCGATATTGTTCTTCCTGTTCCCAGTCGGTTAGGAGGACCACTCGCAGCAATGCAGGGGTTCCACCTAATAGATATGGGTTTTCCCCAAATACTACTCATCCTCATGATACTGCTCATACTGTTTCCTATTCTCATATACTTCTTGACCATCGAGCCTTTATTGCATCATTGGATAGTGTCTCGATTCTTAAGTGTTGACAGGTAGCTAAGACAGACTCAAGATGGAGAGCTGCTATGATAAAGGAGTTTGAGGCCCTGGCAAAGAACAAAACTTGGCAGCTTATGTCGTTGTCACCCGGGAAGAAGGCAGTTGGATGTAAGTGGATGATCACTGTGAAGCAGAACAAGGAAGGCAAAGTTGAACGCTACAAGGCATGACTTGTAGCCAAAGGATACAATCAGGTCTACGGGATTGACTACGATGAGACCTTTGCACCTGTGGCAAAGATGAGCACAGTCAGGACTCCGATCTCGATAGCAGCAAGAGAGATTACACCAGCTTGATGTGAAGAATGCATTTCTTCATGGTGACTTGTTTGAAGAGGTGTATATGGAGATTCCCACAGGATTTGGCACCAGTCGAACTGCTGGTCAGGTTTGCAAGCTCGAAAAGTCGTTGTATGGCTTGAAACAATTTCCTCGAGCTTGATTTGACAAATTTAGGAAAGCTATGGTTGGTATGGGTTATCAGCAGACCAATGCTGACCATACTGTGTTCTTCAGGCACGAGTACGATCATACTACGATACTTGCAGTGTACGTGAATGACATGATCATTACTGGTGACGATGAGAGAAAGATTGTTGAGCTAAAGAGAAGATTGGTCAAGGAATTTGAAGTGAAAGACTTGGGGCATATGAAGTACTTTCTTGGCATCGAGGTGGCCCTTGGGCCATGGAGAATTATTTTGTCCCAAAGGAAATATGCTCTAGACTTACTGCAGGAGAGAGGGATGCTAGGTTGTAAGCCCGCAAAAATGTCAATTGACCAGAGATTGAAGTTGAGTGCAGAAGCAAGCGATTTAGTTGATAGGGAGCAGTATCAAAGAATGGTAGGGCGATTTATATACCTGAGTCATACTCGACCTGATATATTATTTGCTATGAATATGGTTAGTAGGCATATGCATGACCCTAGAAAGAGTCACCTGGATGCCGTGCACCAGATATTGAGATACTTGTAGAGTGCACCGAGAAAAGGGGTAATTTTCAAAAAGAATGGGCATCTAAATATCGAGGGATATTATGATTCAGACTGGGCTAGCTCTGCTGATGATAGAAGATCCACGTCCAGTTATTGCATGTTTGTAGGGGGCGATCTAGTCTCTTGGCAAAGTAAGAAACAATCGGTAGTTGCCCGTTCTACAGCTGAGGCAGAATATAGAGTCATGGCTCTAAGTGTTGCTGAGATGATTTGGTTAAGATCTATGCTTGTGTAGCTCAAAATGGATCAGGAGTGTCAGATGAAGTTGTGGTGTGATTGCAAGTCAGCTATCAGTATTGCCAATAACCCAGTACAACATGATAGAACCAAACATGTAGAGATTGATAGGTTCTTCATCAAAGAAAAGTTGAGCAGTGAGCTGTTGAAACTGAGCCACATAGCTACCGAAAAATAAGTTGTTGATGTGTTAACCAAAGGTATTAGTTCCATAGACTTGGAGAAACTTTGTAATAAGAAGGGCTTAATAAATATCGTTTGCTCATCTTGAGGGGGAGTGTTGGACAACAAAGTCACAACAAGTCAAAAGTAGGCGTGGCAGACAACAAAGTGGGAAGCAGTAGACAAGAAAACAATGCGTGTGTTTGTATTTATGCATTGGTAGTTGCAAGCTTCTATAAAACGAGGCCTTCGATGTAAGGAGAATAACAAGATTCAATAACAAGTATTCCAATTTACAAATATTTCATTGGCCACTAATACTTCGTCTAATATTTTCCTTCCATTTATGAATTCTGTCAGATTTTTCGAAATCAACTTGGCCATCACCGCTTTCCGGCGATTTGCTAGAAGTTTAAAGAGAATTTTGTATCCGCATCCAACTAGAGAAATTGGGCGATAGTGATTTAGTTGTGTTGTATTCTATGTTTTAGGCACCAATGTTATAAAGGTTGCATTCATGGCTTTGGACATTCTCCCATACTTGTAGAAGTCTCTAATAAAAAGGATGAAATCACTTTTAATTGAGTCCTAGTGCTGCTGAATAAAATTAAAATTGAAGCCATCAGGTCCCGGGCTTTTAGAGGTAGAGCAGCTCCAAACTGATGACTTAATCTCCTCCTTAGTGAAAAAAGCTGTGAGATACCTGTTGTCAGCAGCATCGAGTGTGTGAGTTGCTAGGAAAGAACGAGTAGGTCTATTCCAATTTTTAATAGTGAAATGGCTGGAAAAACGAAGTCTGATCCTAGATTTAATAGCATCAACCTCTTCAGTACAAACACCAGCAAAGTACATTCCACCAATATAATTTTTCCGGTGGTTCATTCTTATCTTAGAGTGAAAAAATCTGGAGTTATCATCTTCGTCTTTAATCCATCTGTTTCGAGATTTCTGCATAAGAAGTTGCTCCTAATTTTTGAGGGCATTTTGTAGTTGTAGCCATAGGAGTGGTCTTGAAGTTTTGTCTTGCTCTGTTCCTTAACCTTCCTCCAGTTTCTTATCCAAAAGGCTAAGCATGTATTGTACATTTTCAGCCCTGCGATCAGTGTTTCCAAATTCAAATTTGTTCCAATTATTTAGTCTCAAACGAAGCAATCTTAACTTCTCACATACTACATAACTGCCACGTTGAACTGACGAGGCTCGAGAAGTTTTCATGTTTTTCCCAGCAGTTCAGATATCTAAAAGACTTCGGAGCCCAATTCTTATCTTCAGATTTCAGCATTATAGGCCTGTGATATGAGAGGACCCTATCCAGACCAGTCTGAATGAGGCCTGGCCATTGTTGCATCCAGTGCTCTGATAAGAGAAATCTGTCTAGTTTGCTTATGCATTCCCCGCCCCTAGAGATGCATGTGAATCTAGAGCGCTGCAAAGGGAGATCAAGTAGATCAGTACAGAGGATGAAGTTATTAAATTCTGTCATCTCTTATAAGGGAAGAGGTGCCCTGCTTTTTCGGTCTTTAGGCAGTCTGATAGTGTTGAAGTCTCCTCCAATGCACCAGTTTGCTAGTGGATTTAGAGATATTACCTCAGCCAGGCTTTTCCATAATCTCCTTTTACTTCTAAGATCACATGGGGAGTAAACATTTACAATATAAACCGGGATATCCTCTGCCCCCCATTTCCCTGCAGTACCAAGTATCCCATGATCTGACCACTTGTTCGAGATTTTGAAAACAGAATTATTCCATATAGTAAGTAGCCCGCCTGAGCTACCATTTGCTTCGGTATATCGCTAATCAAAATCTTCATGAGGCCATAATCTATTACAAAGAGCTCGGTCTATAGAGGCCAATTTCGTTTCATGTACACAGATCATATCTAGTTGTTGAGATCGTACTAGATTCCTAATTTTTGCCTTCTTATGAGCAGTGCCTAGACCAGGGATATTATAGCTTACAATTTGCATTTTTACCTTGGAGAGGTTTTGCTGCCAGACCTGGATTTCCTTCTATTATTTTTCTTTCCTTTACTGGACTCTGAATCCCGTACCTCCATCAGCTCGATCCGTGAACATAGGTTTTCTCTGGTAGTTTGAGGTTGCACCCCAAGGTCCATAGCGAAGTCCACCAGAGATTCCACATGTGTACTGGCTGGAGTTGCGGTAACTGCCTCTCTTAGGTTTTCCATAATTTCAGCTTGGCACTCTCGGATCCAACGTGTATGCCTTCGTAACTTATCTACAGAGTCAGCTGATGTAATAACTGGAGAGATATGCTCTGTGTCCAGGGAGCTCTGGAGCTTTCTATTCAGCTATACCGGAATAAGATCACTTGGCTCAGGTCTTGGGTGAGGCACTGTTCGTATATTAGATGTCCCTGAACCCAGATTGGTTGCTTCTATGGGCCGCAAGCCGAGATTTTTGTGTTGGCTCAATAACAGAGACGTCAACTTACCGTAGTGGGATTTGCTCGAGGAGCAATTCCATAGCCCATCTAGACTTTTCCTTCCCCGCTTCAAAGTACTTGTAGGTTCCCCATCAGATTTTGTTTCCTGATGCCCTGTCATAATCTTTTTATGAGATTGTGAATCAGTTGACTTCCTTCCTTCATGGGTATTTTCGGCAGCTGGAGCTAGTGTAATGGACTGACACATTGACAGTTGGGTTTTCTACTTCGAGTTCCGTGTCCTTTACCACAGTAGCTGCCCTACAGTTTTTTTCCTACAGCTTCCGTCTATCTGGACGGAAGGAGATTTCTGGCAAAATAACTTCTGCATCCGTGTCTTGCACTTGTTTACCATGATTTTGTGATTCTTCCGGGTTTAACTTATCTTTCACTACCCAGACCTGTTTAACAAGAGTAGGCCACTCTTCCTCAGCGAGATGAGTTGGACGCCGTAACTTTGAATCTTTCCCCCAAGTTGGACCTGAGACAAATTGGTTGCCTTCTTCCATTAAATGAATGCTGAATTTCATGTTATCTGTTTCAACTTCTATAGTCTGTGCTATCTGAGAACTAGCATTGGTTAAGACTTTAATGCGTCCGAACAACAACTCAATTTGGTTTAATGTTTTCGGGTCAATTTCCACCAAAGATCCAACTTGTGCCGCAATCTCCTCAAAGAATTTTCTGTACCAACAATGCAGAGGAGTACCTCGCACCTGAATAGCCGTGAGGCATCCTCTGGAGTTTGTAACTTTAGTAAAACTTCACCTCCTTCTATATGTACCACCGAACAGTTACCATAGCCCGACTCACCTAGGATGTGTTCAAAGGAGGTGATATCAAGTGTCAGGGCTGGTGTTCCAATCAAGCATCGATTTGGCGCCTTCCGGGTCCAGAGCGATCTTCATTGTGCTCATTGATTTTTGATTGGGAGTTATGCTTGTATCTTCAGAGTTTTTTCTGGTTTCTGGATTGGCTACCCGATCCTTAGAGAGGCCTGCGCTTATTTGGTCCCTTGCTGCATTTACTTGGAGTTGATATGTTCCAATTCAAATCCCATTGGCTGCCGAATTTTTTGGGAGGTGGATGTCTGAGACCTTACCATAGTCTGAGAATACTTGCCACATCTCTGATTTCTTCGACATTGGAAAATTTGTAAATGGAATGAGGTTGACTGGGCTCAAATTCAGGAGATGAAATGGGAGAGGCGGTATTTCCCCTGTTCCTCAGGTCGGTTGTTTCCTTTCTTCCGGTTTCTGACTGTTGTCCACTCGACATCATTTCCTTTCTAAGTGGCTTCATCAACAGGTTCTGGAATCAGTGTTTTGCTAGAACTTCCAAACTCAAAAGTCGAGGCCATAGAAGACACCAATCCTCCAACCAGGAAAAAGATCCAGCTAGAGATAGCCCTACCGTCGAGCGCACCGATTAATATATAAAAAGCAAGCTCTGGTGGTTTCCGGCGAAGAGGAAGTGTTAAAGAACCACGGTGAGTTTTACAGTGAAGGGATGTAAGCATATTTCTCTTATGATCACATATTTCCTTGCTTGTGATACTTATTAGCGGTTATTTGAGTTATTCCGTGTAAAACAGCATAGCTAGTGGCTTAAAGTAGCAAGCTTCACATCTTACCTTTACTTCTATTACAGGAGAGCTTATATCAAGTCCTGTGGGATCTGCGCATACAAGATGCTGAACCAACCAGTAAGACCCTCCAATGATAAAGCCAACCCTTTCCTGTTTAATTTCTTAACCTTGGTCATCAATAAATCTTAGAAATTGCTACTGGAGCGACCAAGTAGAGCAGCAAAATCAGAAGTTTGGTTCTTGTTAAGCAACTAGCAGATTCATTCCATACAAGGGCATGTCAAACATATAAAAGAAGTTTGTAAGGTGAAGCTGACGTCCACAAGACAAAATCCAAGATTATGTTGGGTGACCCAAATGACATAGTATTTAGAGGGTTATGAGGTTGAAAGAAGATGCAAACTCGCTTCTCAAGCTCTACGAGAGGCAACATCCAAATATATGAACAGGGGCTTTTAAAAGATTGGGCTTGTCACCTTCAAGAGCGCATTCACCAAGAACTCAAATCATTCGAGCTCAGGAAACCCAGAAAGTTACTGTCAGGTTGTAAAATGAGAAATCCTAATATTTTACTCTTGTTGGCTTATCAGTGTGTTTAGGGTTAAGAAAAAAATCACTTGAAACAGAATAATCAGGCATCAGAAAGAGCAAAACACATACATATCAACATCAGCAATAACTAACCAAGAGAAATTTCTAGCTACTGGCATCGGATTGGATAATCTGAGGTCAAAGAAATTTATTGACAGTTTGCATAGTGTGAACAAGAGCAGATTCAAATGATAAAGCAGAAGCAAAATGCAGTTGAATTAAAATCTCCAGACAAGCATAAATTCCCCCAGAATATTTTAGTTTGGTACTTCATAATAGAGA
>JAOWBN010219658.1:0-13306 GCA_028565015.1 Pinguicula moranensis | reverse complement strand
GCCCACTACTCAAATGATCCATAATATACATATACAAAACTCAAGGAACAAAATGATTTTCATCATCCAGTATACATTAAACTAATAAGAGCACAACACTCTAGGTCACACTGTACTAACACAAATAAGGCCTCCACTCGCAAAGCTTCAAAAACCACCTAAAGGTGCTCTCGGTGTGCTCTATATTGGTTTGTGGATTAAGATGTTGTCGAAGTAGACCACCATGAAGTTTCCCATAAATGGCCTCGGCACTCGATGCATAAATCTCATGAAAGTGCTTGGGGCGTTGGAAAGACCGAATGGCATGACTAACCACTCAAACAACTCGTGAGTAGTCTAGAAGGTCGTCTTCCATTCATCCTCGGGCTTGATTCAGATTTGATGGTAGCCACTTTTTAAATCTATCTTGGAAAAGACCTTGGATCCAGCAAGTTTTTTTGATAAGCCAAACTTCAATATTTAAAATAAAGTATGTACAATAAATTAGATATACATATGTACAAAAGTACTCAGAAGTCTACTAGAAGTATCCACTAGATATTTTCTATTAGATTGAACTGAATAAACGCATATTCTTCATGTCCTCCCTCTGATGTAGCCAAGGGTGATCTAGTACATGGCCAACCTAGCGTCATAGAAGATCACAAAGCATCTAAGCATTTAGATCATCGCCATCATCCAGCAAGTTGATCCAACATGTCATCAAGATGAGGTATAGGGTACCTATATTTGATCGTGATGCGGTTGATGGCCAAACTATCCACATACATGTGCCAAGTGTCATCTTTCTTTGGTACCAGCAAGGCTGGCTCCATGCATGGACTCATGCTCTCTCGGATGTAGCCTTGTGCAAGTAGCTCCTCTACTTATCTTCTTAATTCTTCAGCCTTCTTGGGACTCATTTTGTAGGTTGGCCGATTAGGGAGGCTTGATCCCAGAACTAGATCAATTTGATGTTGGATGTCTCAGAGTGGAGGCAATCCCATTGGTAGTTCGTCAGGCATGAAATCCCTTCACAAAAGAGTTCTTGCACTTCAAGAGGAATAATAATGCCTTCCTCAGTTGGTTGCCCGCCCCTATGGAATAGGGTAAACACAACTTTCTCCTCATTGACTTCTTTCACGAACCAGCTCATGGACATTAGGCCAATGCACTTCTTTACCGTTGGTGCTATTGGTTCATCTCTTCGCAGGGCTAAGATCATTTTCTTCCCTTTTAGGCTTAGAGAATAGGTGTTCTTGTGGTCATCAAGGATCACCCTCCAACCGTATTACCATGTCCTACCTAAAAGTAGGTGGAAAGCATCCACATCCACCACATCACACCACACCGTGTCATAGTACCTCTTGCATATTAAGAAAGAAATAAGGCAACGCCTATTGACCGTTACTTCACTGCCTTTGTTGAGCTAGGACAATGCGTAAGGAGTGGGGTGATGCGCAGTCTTGAGATCAAGTTTGCGGGTGGCCTCCTCGGCCACCACATTTTTGTAACTCCCACTATCCATAATCATCTTGCATTCCTTGCCACCTATGGTGCAAGTGTTGCAAAAAAATTGGTCTGCAAACAATCTTCATTCAGCGCATCCTTGGGACTCAAGAGGCTCTTCCTCACCACAAAATTTTCTCGATCATAACCTTGCAAAATGTAGTCCTCGCCTTCAAATACTGAATTGTCACAGTTATGGTCACTCGGATGATCCTCGATCATCAAATGTTGGCCTTAACAATTTTGAGACAATTTGCACACGTTGTCCTTGTGTCCAGGCTCTCCACAACAAAAACACTTGACTCATTCACTTTATTACTTGTTACGACTCGTGAACTTGCAATCATCATTGATGCATAGTTACCAAATCAACACGACAAGTTTTTGGCACCGTTATCAGGGATTGTTAGTTTAGATACTATCAACAATTAGTGATAATACCCTGACCCCCTCTTCCCACAGATGAGCCGACTTTATACCTAATAAATGCAAACTATTTGAGTACGATTTGGCTTAATAATGATGATGGTGTTGGTTAGTGACCTATAGCACCAATCAGCTGATGGCACTTGTTAGTTTCATGTATATCATTTTATTCCTTGAGTTTGTGTATATATTAGGGACTAGCATTTGGATTAATGTATGATCAAAACTCTAAATTTGTACCTAGTCTTAAGTCATTAGCAAATGACCTACTAGATGACTATATGGACTAGTATGTCGATTAATGTATGATCATGTTTCACAGATCATTGATACGGGGTATCTATTTAATCAAACGAAATTTGAATGTACGAGGCACATGAGTATTGGACTTGACCCATATTGACTTACTATATGGAATGTGTTTGTGATATCAGCAAAGTCATATAGTATTAATTTAGTTATCTGAGATATTCATAATTATGGGTGATGAGTGTGTATTATGTGAGGGTATCAAACGCTTCTTTTAACTTAAGGGTTATAAAGGTATGTTTTCCGAATATATACGATTAATGCTGGAAATTATGAATTATCAAGATGATACTATTGTCCATTTCATCTTGGATGAGATTATTAATATCCCTGGGCCCCTTGACGCAGTAATAATTGTTACACATGCATTTGTGATTATGGGAAAGTGACATATTAACAACTATGTACAGAAGATCAAGAAAGTAATTAATGGTCAATGATGATGCATTCCTACGCTTGACATTAATTATTAGATATTAAGTGATGAAAGAATTAATACTAAATTAGATTAAAGGATCACGATTTGTCCATATTAGATAGGATCAAAATGCATTGCTAGATCCCGCTTATGATTTATAAATTAATGAGATTAATTTATTATCGATTTGGATATAGATCCTACTGAGTCGCTCCATTTGACGAACTGAATCCTAAAGAATCAATTATGTGAGACATAATTAATTTTGTGAATGGATCGAGAATGGGACGAGTTGAATTAATTAGGATTAATTAATTTGATAACCCAGACATGAGAAGAAATTGAGCCTTGGTGGGACTGACTCAATATATGGCTACTGGGCTCGATTTAATCTAGCCCAGCGTGTGGAGGTTAGAAAATGTGCTCGAATTAATTTGAACCCATCTTGAATTATTAGAGTTGGTCCCAATGGCCCAAATGACTTGAATATAAATCACGTGAATTAGAATTCACGTGATATTGATAAGAAGAAAACTTTTGTCTTCTTCCTGGTCCCGTTTTCTTTTCATTCGAGCACATTTGTTCGAAACTTTGATTCCGACCCTGTGGTCGCAAAAAAACTACGAGTCTAGTAGCTCGAGTTTTAGCTGGGCAAGGGAGTGAACTTTGTGGAGATTTCATGCGTTAGAAATTCGCGTGACCTTCCTCCAGGGGATTTCCGAACTCCGCTGGTATTGATCAGTTCGATCGGAAATCAAGGTTAGTACGCTAAACCTTGCTCAATTACATGGATTACACGTTATTTATGGGCTTGCTTTTGGTTAATGGTTCGGATTTGAGAAATTGGAATTTTTCAAAATATACACGTGAAACCCAACAGATGGAACACTTTGTATACATGTTTTTCTTCCTTTTGTAGAAATAAGTCATTAAGTGCTTTTTGAGAGAAAAGGAAGAGAAACATCCCCAAAAGCGACAATTTTGCCCCAATTATCCAAGATATAACACCAACTCCTGATCACATGACTATGCAATGTGATACGTACGCACATCTTTGCAAGCCACACTTGGTAGGCGAACAAATGTACACCGGTACTATACTGGAAACTTTCACGAGAAGCTACTGAAGTAGTATAAAAGGCAAAAATCAACACAAACAGGAGAAATGAAGCACGAGAGCGAGATCATTCAAGACTAAAGGGTTTTGGGTCACCATCCTGAAGCTCTCATATAATCCTCTTCTTACCTTGTGATGAACTCAATATTGTGTGTTTGTAGAATGGCTCATGCCTTAAGCATGAGCTAAACCATTAAATCCAGGGGAGAAATTCAACCCTTGAAGAACTCGGGAAGATTATTGAATGTTTACCATGTTTAGTTATCTTTATGGTGCTTCGTCCTGCTATTCTTCATTCTCATCTATTTATATATTATCAACATGAGTAGATGCACTAAGCGTAATGGGAGGATGAGAGACACAAGTTATGTTAGTCATAGTAAGGTTCACATCGGTTGATATAGCATGAGAATGTCTATAGAATCAGTGTTACTGTGTGAGGATCACTTGAGAGTAATGTCTCTGGTCTATTTGTTTACGACATCAACAGATGCTCATCTATAAAACAGAGAAGGGTGCTTACATCTCGAGACATATAAGAGTCTAGAATAGTTGAATCTGGTAAGGACAATACGGCAATTAATCCATGACTAATCAGATTATAATTCTACCGAGGGATTTAAGTGGTGAAGGTTCAATCCCCCTGGATATCTTAAACCTCTGTATTAGATCTATCTTCATTTCGCTGCATTTTAATCATCTTTGTCCATTGCTTATCTGTAGTTTAGTGACTAGAGTAGTATCAATATCAATTCATTTCTATTTTGTTCAAATTGCATAAAACTTGTGAATATTATTGATTGTTTATCCTAATCCTTGAGGTTCGACATCCTTATCATCAGTTTATTACTAATGCGACGTGTACACTTGCACATAAAATTGCAGCATGTATGTGCGCATCAAGTTTTTGGCACCGTTGCCAAGGATTGGCAGTTTAATCAAGATTAATGGCAAGCAAGTTTCATATAGATTGAACTTTAATTTCTTGCAGTTTTAATTTTTAGAACTCTGTTTGCAGGCATTGTATGAATCCATCAGGGAATGACTCCTCTAGCAAAGAGTTTGATACAAAAATTGAAAGAACCTTTCAGGCCATAAGGAGATCACAACAACGAGCAAGGAACATAATGCAACGCCCGGAAGACGAGGATAGAGACAAGAAGAATGTGGTTGTACAAGAAGAAGATGATGTTCCTGTGGAAGATTTTGCCCTGCCTCGTGTAGATGGAACAATTCCCTCCATTAGTAAACTAGAAATTTAGGCAAACAACTTCGAGTTAAAACCGTCCATTATTCAACTACTGATGCAACATTCCACCTATGGGGGTGGAACCACGGAAGATCCCAATTTACATATAAGTACTTCTGTGGAGATATGTGACACTCTTAAGTATGCAGGAGTGAATTTAGATGCTATCAAATTAAGGTTGTTCCCATTCTCACTCAGAGATAAAGAAAATAGATGGTTGCAAGTGTTTCCTCCAGATTCAATACACACTTGGGAAGACTTAAGGAAGCAATTCCTCATTCAATTCTTTCCACCCTCCATGATAGCAAAATTATTGAGTGAAATTACATCATTCAAGCAGTGAGACATGGAGACGTTGTATGAATCCTATGAGAGTTTTAAGGATTTATTGAAGAGTTATCCAAACCATGAATTAGCACGATGGAGGCAAATCGAAGCATTCTATAATGGGTTGGATAACACCACTGCAACCAATTGGACATTCATGAAAAAATCAAACAATGAAGCTTACACACTCTTAGATGCCATGGCGCAGAGCTATTACAGATGGCCCACTGAGAGAGAAAGTAATAAAAGAATTGGAGGAAGATATGAAGTAGACAAGGTGGATGCATTGATGGCTGCAATGCATGCCATGAGCTCAAAGATTGAAACCTTATTTAGTCAAAATTGAGCTCCAAGACCAGTAATGGCAGTTTAACCATTATCTTGTGAGATGCGTGGAGTACCACACCACAAAGATCAGTGTCAAGAGATATCATCAATGGATAACATCCCCATGGAGAAATTGAATTATGTATCAAATCAGTCAAGATATCAAAACTTCAATCCACGAAAGAATGACCATCCTAACTTTTCGTGGAACAACAATCAACATGTGATGAACCCCCTCCAGGACGGATGTCATTTCAAGGACCAAGGCCTTTCCAAGGTCAAAAATAGGTACAGAGCCCACAAGCGAACCTGCAGTATCAGTTCTTGACCTCGGATGATTTAATCACTGATGGCTCATTTCTCCAGTGTCGTGGCTGGAAAACAACCTCAAAGTATTCATGAATTATACTAAACAAGCTAAGGGGTAGGAAGTGGAGAGATCAGGATCGAATCCACAGAGAAAGGTGGTGAATCTGCACTCCTCTGGCCTTGATTTTTCTGTTATCAAAACACCAAACTGAGGGTTTTTTTTTTTGTCCTAAACCCTAAACAAACTTCTGCTGACCTTAAATCCATGCGAACATGCCATGATACAAACTGGTTCCTAGATGCACTTATCTATTTTTCAATGGTACTTAATGTGTGGTTTTTAAGCCACTACTTCTCTTCCTTCTGTCCTAACTCCTTAACAAGGTAGTTAACACACTAACTCTATAATCAGAGCCGTATTGAGATCAATCAAACTTCATTAAGTGTGTGATTCTAAGAGTTCTAACCGAATCATCATTCCTCTACACATATAATCTTTAGTTGCTCCTTCAAAGAAATAGACTAACCGCCCTATTTGATTGAAGAAGTTGCTATCAGTCAAGGCTTAAATGAACTAACCGTGCATCTAAGTCCCTGCTAGCTGTTGGTTTGATTTTTATCAGTTTAGATGGTCAATCTAAAAAAACAAAAACAGAAACATGCACAAGTGTTTCTACACACTAAAAATCAATAACATTGTTTTGTTTTTCTGAACTTACACCTCACCAATTTGTTTGGGCAGTCTCAGGACATCAGATCATCAAAAGAATGAGAGGTCTAGCTGAGCATAGCTGAGAACAACAGCAAAGTATCAGCAACCAGATTCATCATGGAACAAAAACAGCTCCACCTTGGTGCAGAAATTATGCACTTCTTATTTCTAATTTTTCTGAAGGTAAAGTACAATGTTTTTCTCTTCCTAACTCGACCTATATTCGACCCCTCTCCCCTCTCTCTCTTATACACAGAAAAATGGTCAAAACATATCAAAGAAATACAAGTAACAAATCCCTTGAAAATAGGGATTTATTAACCATGGATAAGATAGTTGTGCCAATCTATTTTTGGATGAGTTTTTCGCTTGATTTCTCTTGAACGTGTCTTGTATGCCTCTATCTGTAGGTTTTCTAGCAGCACGTGCAAGGGAACTCTTGAAGACTTAGACGGAAAATCGTGATCTTCAACAAGACAACCAAACTTCCAAAACTGTTTTTTGATAGCTCTGCAGGCTGGTCGAGTTTGCTGCTTGCAGCATTTTTTTTGAACTTATGGTCTGATGAATTCCATGTATAAGAGCTTCAGTGTGTACCTGATCTGCATTTAAACGTTTGACTTCAGGTAGATCATGATAAATCACTCGGATGCACTTGGCAGTCCATGGAAAATGCTTAAGGACAACTTGGCTCTGCTGTTACATTTTCTATTTTTTCTGCAACTGAACTTGTTGCTGCTGTATTTCAGCTTCTAATCATGATCAACTAGGTTCAGAACATCGATCCTTGAGTGAAAATGTCCCTGAGTTTGTGTTCTTGATCGTTGGATTCAGCAAGAGCAAGATATCTTATTAATCTTTGAAGCATGAGCAAGTGATGTCCATCTTCTTTCTTCTTCTTCTTGTTGCATTGGTTTTTGTTCTTCTTGAAGCTTGTAAACCGACAGTGGCAGCCTTGATTAGGGGGTAATGCAGCCTTTTTAGTTGAATTCTCCGAACCTTACAAGGGTGCAACAATCCAATCTAAAACATTACATAGTGAATAAATAAATGCACAATTCATGCATCATTAGCATGCTCAAAAGTACTCTATCAATCACTCAAGTGTCATTGATTGCAAAGAACAACCAAAACCTTCAAGATTTAGTTGGCCACCACTTCACAGGGATTTATGCAAGAAATAAGGGCTAACTTCAAGGATCAAACAGTAACTGAGAGGAATCTGGAAGCTCATGTAGGACAATTCGTAAAGCAGTTAGCAGAGAGACCTCCTGGAACATTTCCAAGCAACACTGAATAAACATCTTGCGAACGGAAAGTAACAGTTCCATTCCCACAGAGATTAAAACAAGGGAAACTGGACAAGCAGTTCTAAAAGTTTCTAAATGTTTTTAAGAAACTGCATACTAGCATTCCATTTGAAAAAGCTTTGGAGCAGATGCCATTCTACGTAAAGTTCATGAAATATATTCTATCCAACAAGAGGAGATTTAGATATTATGAGACTGTGTCTCTCTCAGAGGAATGCAGTGCCATCCTCCAAAAAACGTTGCCATCGAAGCTAAAAGATCCAAGGAGTTTTACTATCTCTTGTTCTATTGGAAATTCTACATTTGCTAGAGCTTTGTGCGATCTAGGTACAAACATTAATCTTATGCCTTTGTCGATTTTTCAGAAGCTGGAATTAGATGAAGCCAAGCCCACCACAGTCTCCCTACATCTAGCAGATAGATCCATCAAGCACTCCATAGTAATCATTGAAGATGTCCTCACTCTGCCAGATCTACCAAATGAAACCTTAGCCTGCGTGAGTAAAAAAAATTACAAACTAAGCTAAAAAAATTAAAATAAAAATAGAAAAGATAATTGTGTGCTAAATTCGAATTTAAAACTAAGTAAATCTTAATCCCATTAATTTCTCGTGGATGACTTATCTTAAATAAGAATTAATTTCATATATATATATATAATATTCGTCCATATTTTTCCATTGTCACAAGCTAGAGTTATTCATATTATAAGTATAAATGTTTTTAGTGTCAATATTTTAACGGTCCATGGCAATTCACCCCATATTAAAGTTGAAATAGATAAATAAATTATTATAAAATTAAAATTTTGTAATAATAAGGTAATAGAAAGAAGAAAAAAAATAGAGAATAAACATCTAGCGTGGTAGTCCAACGGTTAGGAAACTGCTTTTCAACCAATAGACCTAGGTTCGAATCCCAACAAATGCAATTTGCCAACTAAATTTTATTCGCTATCGCCACTGTTAGAATAGCAGTTGCCAAAAACCCGTCCATTACTGCCACCATGATACCACCACCATGTCCGGTAGATAGCCCTACTCCACTTCTTTTGCTTTTTTCTTGTACTATTTCTTAAACAAAAGAAATAAGAATGATTCGCTTCGACTAGCCACCTTGTCCAGGACAATGGAGTCAAGTGCACGTTTCCAATTGCAGTTCAATTGATCATTTCCAAGCAAGAAAGAATTATAAAAAGAACTAGAAAGTAATACTAGAACAGAAGAAGCAAGCGAAGAATTACAAGTTTGAACAGACAGGGTGAGTAGGAGGCTCTGATCTGATCAGATGAGTCACTGTCTAAATTGATGACATGGTTATTTATACAAACATATATCATATCAAATACTCTGTTTACAGCTTTTGCTTTTACTTAACTTCTTTATTTCTTTCATGAGAAATGCCATAGGCCGTACTCTCTCTCTCATTTTCTCTTTTGAAAATATCACTAGTGCCAATATTGTTGCATCAAGGGCGTATATTCATGGAGGTCTCACAGCACACGAGCTTGGTGGAGGATTGTAACAAACCCCTTAATTCAAGATGAACCAGAAAGAAGTGACTTGGCATGTTGAGGTGTAAAAGTAAAGGCCAGAGGGCTCCACGCAAGAAGAAGCTTACTACATCCAGGGCAGGTCTAGCAAGGCCAAACCAATGATGCAAATGAAGTGCAAGAGAGTGGCTGAGATTAACCCATGTGGCATTATCTTTATAATTCAGTTGTTTTTATTATGTCCGTAGAATTACTTCAGAGGACTTATCGTCGTAACCGTAAAATAGTTGAAGGGTAATGAGATCTGAATTTCTCTCCTCCGATTCTCCCCTTTAATACAAACCTCACCAACACGTGATGAAACTCAATACTAATGATTGGAAAAAGAATCCAATATCGAAAATAAATTTGTTATGCCTTGGCCCGTCACCTATAATGAGGTGAAAACCAAGAACTACAAGGGTTTTAAGAAATGTCACACAAGAAACCCTGAAGAGAACAATTTTTCAACCAAGAATCAAGTAATAAGTTTCGATTTTTAAAATGCCACCAAACAAAACTTGATAAGTTCAAAGGGGTTTTCTTAAAAACAAAGAGGACACAACCTCACAAAATAATTTGTTAAAAATGAAAACTAACTAGCTAAGTTCGAATATTCCCCTTATATAGGCTACAAAAACACAATAAATTGGTACAAAGTTTTGGGAGCCCTTCAACATGCTTCCTTTAATGTTTTTTACCAGGACTTGTTGACCAAGCCCTTCCACCTCCTTTGCACGACTTTAGGCTATTCTTGACCATTGTTCAACATTCTTGTCTATCCTTCAACATTCCAAGACTTCATTACTTTGACCATGACTTTATGATGCTTTGACCAAAGACTTTAACCATGTCCTTCCACCTTTACGTCATGAATGTGGGTGTTGACCCAATACTTATAGATGGATCTTTTTTACCGGCCCTAAATCCTCTTTCTTAAAAATTCAGACTTTCGACTGAAGAACTGGAAGAAGAAAGGATTCTTGGGCATTCTCCTTAATCAAATGAAGCTTACTAGAAAAATGTCTTTTTTCATTGTAGGTTCGCCAAATCTTTGACCATAACCTTGCATATACTTGGGCTTTGGTTAACGAGTTTTTCATGGCCATGCATGTGTTCTCACCCTTCACGCATAGAGATGATGCAGACTAAACTTGGATGAATGTTTGGGACTATCTCAATCAACTTGGCGTCGGCCCAATGTACTTGAATAAGCCCATTGAGTGTCGCATTGAATCTTTTGGCTCTAAACCTAGTCATTGACCCACTTAAGAATGATAACAGGTCTTGTGCAACTATGATTCCTTGGGTTGGAACTTGATTTCCATCATTCTCCCCCTCTTGATTTGTCCTCAAATCGTCACCTCCATTAAAATGACATAAGTAAGCAACATTAAAGCTTGCACTAACTTTATACTCACCTAGTAGGCCCAGCTTGTACGCATTGTCATTGATCCTTGCCACAAAGTAAAATGGACAATCACCCCGAGGTAGAAGCTTTAAACACCGTTTCCCTAAAAAATAGTCTTTACTTAGGTGCAACCACAACCGATCTCCCGACTCAAACACGACCTTTTTGCGCCCCTTGTTGACTTGCTAAACATATTGTGTCGTCCTCTTTTCAATGTTTAATCATGCTTGTTGTATTCCTAACAGGAGGCTGAGCATCAATGAACAGTGGAGATTTTTCTCCCGCTTTTGAGCTCCTGCATGAACAGTAACTCCTCCGTGCAATCTCCTTCTCCGACCCTACTTCTCCCCTCAATATCGTCTAGCAGAAACCGACACTCCCCCCTCTCCCTCCTCCCCGAGTATGCCACACGTGCCCGGGGAGTCACTCACTCACTCACCCCTACCTCCCCTTCTCTCCCTCCTCTCTTAGTCATGGATGACAGTGGCTTCACTGGCTAACCTTCCCCTCTCACCCTAACCTGACTTGCACCATGTGGAGTCTCTCATCTCACCAGCTGAGAAAGCTTAGAAGAGCCAAAATTAAGGCTTGCAGAAGGCCTATGCTTATGCCTTCACAGAGTAGACAGGAAAGAAGCTACAAAGAGGTAATACAGTCTCAAAATCCTATTCCAGTCCATCAGCGTTTAGGGCCATGAATCATCTCCAGAAAGGCTACCAAACCAGCTGAAAACTCAAGAGTTTCATACTTCATTACGAATTTCCCAGAGCAATGTACCGCTGATCAACTGTGGAAGATCCTCAGTAGACAAGAAGCGGTGCAAAATGTGAAAATTGCTAGAAAGTTAAGCTGGCAAGGCTTTCCCTTTGGTTTTGTAGACTTTGCACAGCCTTTGAATGTGGATTCAACGCTTATAAAGTTAAACAATGTGTGGATAGGTTCCTACCGTCTATAGGCTAATGTTGCTAGAAATCCTAAGGTCACCGAGAAAAGGTATGTTCAGAAATCTTACTTGTACAAATAAAGCTGTCTGCAGCCCCTAATATGATTACTCCTCAACTACATACCGGAAATGCATCAACGATTAATAATCCAGTAGCTGATATGCCTTCTCCCACTACTAAGGAGTCAGTGAAAGAAGGACATGAGCATGGACATTTACTGTCTAGAAATGAGGTAGTAATCCCCCCTTGATCATCTCTACTGGGACTGAACCTTGTTGGCTAAAAACTGGCTATGTGGGCATTTTACACAAAGATACTGATTGGAACGAATTACAAGTCGAATTAAAATCAGTTGGTTACCTAAGTGTCATAGTCTGCCCAATTGATTCATCCAAGATACTATTATGGGAAGAAGAGGAAAAAGGATCTGCAAAACCTGATAACCAATGATAGTATGTGGCTTCTAAATTAGTTGGATGATATCCTCCCCTGGACTGAAGAGGAAAATTATGTACCGAATACCAGGTGGGTTAAGATCTTTGGTCTTCTGTTAAGGTACTTGACTACCTCTATCATGGGACAAATAGGAGCAGCACTAGGTATGGTAACTAAGATTGATGACTGCTCTATACAGCATGGATACTTAGAAGCTATGCAAATGCTCCTGCAGATTGATCCGAATCAGGTACTAAAACCTGTATTGAAAATAATCATACAGGATAAACCTGTATCTCTCACTGTGAAAAAAATTGGGACTTTGAAATACAAAATTAATACATGGCTCTACAACACAAGTTCACACAACTCGGATGATAAGTCATGTGTGGGTAGCAGCCTCATTTCTGATACCTCTGAGACTGACTCTGCTGATCACTCTGTCTCTCACCCTACAATGGATCTGACCTCGAATCAGGACCCTGCTTCACAGGTTAATGATACCCTTCAGGCCGCCCAGCTATCAACTAACAGCCTAAAGTTAGACAGATCAAGGGTTCCTGCACATTTGAAATGGTGGCCAACAGTATCTAGGGTGAAAGATGATTCAGAATTGTTACAGGATGATACTGCTATGGGAATCATTATGGAAACTCCTGCTTCTGAGCCTGTACTACCAGCATCATACCAACCTTTACAACAAGTTGATCCCCATACCCCAGACTCGAGAGAAAATCTACCAAGGACGCATTCTGATTTAAGAATAGAGCAAAGCAGCAGTGTGGAAGAGGGTATTCAGAAGGCACCAACTCCTGTTCCAATGGTGTAGAACCTGAAATATCTCACCCAGAAGGGGTACCTCCAGAATCAACTGCTGAACTCAACCAAGCTGCAGACTTTCCACCACTACTTGTAGTACCTCTGGAAAAAGCAGGTATCCACCCCACTAATCCTAAGCCTAAGAAAAGGACAACCATAAAAAACCAAGGTGTT
>JAOWBN010219647.1:0-13306 GCA_028565015.1 Pinguicula moranensis | reverse complement strand
CTATTTTTTTTCTCGATTTTATTTTTTGAAGATTAATGAGAAAATAGAGACATGCATATCCGCACCGCATGCCACAGTTTGCGGGATTGAATTTCTAGCTCGACACGAGCTCGTTTTGTAAATGTGCATGCGATGTAAACTGTCCGTTTAAAAAATATGTGTGTCTGGCACGACACGCGTAAAAAAATATACCGTATTGGGTTTGCCCACGCATTTATTAGTCACCCACATGCACGTTTACATTTTTTAGAGATAGTCATACTTCCGGTGCGGGCACGTCAAGATTTGCGGGCTGGACACACACGTTTTCATGCGTACAATTTAGATATATTTGTACATTCCTTTTATGCATGTCATGACTAACCCATTTCGATGCACATTTGACCATTTTTTTGAGGAACCTATATCCATCCTCCAAGAAAAACTACCGAGTACAAAGATCGAATGTTAGTTCCAAGGGTGTGCATTCGGAATTTCGATTTTCGAATTAAGGGTAATTTTCGAATTTTGAATTTTGATTTCCGAATTCCGAAAATAATTTCGGATCGGATCAAAAATTTTAAATTTTGAATCAGATCGAATTCTGAAATTTTCAAATAATTTTCGAATTTCAATTCGGAATTGCAAATGTACACCCCAGTTAGTTCTTGGAGCGTCCCGATCTTTCTTCATCCAACGTTAGTAAGTGCATCCTTGTTCTCAAGTAAAACGACGCCGCTGTGGATGCCCGTCATCCAATCCTAATTCGCGGCCTTTTCCCAGACCTAATCTGATTGGGTCGCCAAACGCATCCCTTTCCCCACCCCTAATTCCTCAAGCTCAAGACTTTCCTTTACGTTTTGCAATACGAATCGCTTCTCCGAGTTCATCCATCTCATGCCTCCTTCTGCCAGACTCATCGGATCTCGGGAACTCCAATGATCTTCTCGTCCAGCGAAATTCAATCTAGTTGATCACACCCTTATCTATATGAATTAAATCTTATGCTTCGGGCGATCATGAAGAATCATAAAAATGAGGAAGACTGTAAAGAAACGGAGACTGAGGAGTTCCCGGACGAATTTCAGTGCTGCGTCTGCTTGTAAGTGTATAGCTTATCAAATCCCTTTTTATCAACATATAATTTCTATCATACAATTAATGATGTTCGTGTGTGACTCAATATTGCGAAACCCTTTGTATAATCAAAGGGGAAATTGAACTTAGGAGAATTTTCTCTGTTTTTTTTTTCAGTTTCTCTTGTTTGCGATTCAAGTACCTGTTCCATTTGAAGAAAAAGATGCAGAATTAAAATTTTCTTTTGTGAAGGTTTGCTGTGAATTAGGAGTCCTTGTTGAGATAATTACTTTTTTTGTTTTTGCAGGGATCTAATTTACAAGCCTGTGGTATTGGGTAAGAACGGCATTGTAGAATATAATTTGTTGTATGGTTATTTATCCACTGAACTTCACTGATGTCAAATTACTGAATTCTTTGTCTTGGTTCTGTCTGCCTTTCAGCATGTGGTCACATTTCATGTTTTTGGTGTGTGTTCAAAGCTATGGATTCTTTCCAGGAGTCACAGTGTCCAATGTGCCGCAACCCTTACAATCATTTTCCAAGAGTCTGTGAATCGCTACACTTCTTGCTTTTAAAATTATTCCCATTAGCCTACAGAAGAAGGGAAAGACAAGTAGCAGGTGCGTCTCGAAATCTTCTTCTTCAACTTCGAAGATTCTATGAAGTTTCCCTGGGAATACTGGAATTTATATCACACCCTGTTATTCATTTCTTGATAAACGATGTTCATACATCTTACAGGTTCCTGACTTTGAATAGCATCCAACGTTATTTTGCTTACTATTTTCAGAAGATGAAAAACAATATGGGCATTCATCTCCACAATTTGAAAATGACTTGCATGATTATGGAGTTAATGCGGTGTTTGATGTTCGAGAAACTGCTTCTCCACTCGTGAAAGCTGTTACTCTAGAATCAAATACCACAGGTGGGAATAATTCGTTGGACATAAATTTTCCCCGCAATGATGATATCTCCATTCCAACATCAATGACAAGTCCTCATGCAACTGATGGAGCACACTGTGAGGCCAAAACTGAAGAAACAGATGGGACTTTCAATCAGGTCCTTGCGACTAATTTACAATGTGCAGTTTGCAAGCTGCTATTGTGTCGTCCTGTGGTTCTCAACTGTGGCCATGGTGAATCCACAATCCACAAATAATTGATGCACGATTACAGAATGTGCACCTATACTTACTTGTTTTCTGTCTTCTTTATTACAGTTTATTGTGAACCTTGTATAAACAATCAGCTGGAGAGAGTCTTTGAATGTCCCGGGTGTCGAAGCCCACATCCGAATGGGTTCCCAAATGTTTGTCTGATTCTGGAGCATATATTGGAGGAGCATTTTCCCGAAGAATATTCATCAAGAAAAAAGACCTCAGCTTCCTTTCAAAAAGCTAGCACATCAAGAAGTATACCGTGATTTATTCCATTTTGCATGGCATAGAGTATTATCAAGTTCTCTGGTCGGGATGGGTTTACAATTTCTACTGTAGAAATTAGACAAAGTTCCTGGATCAATGGCACCACGCATATTGAGAATCCCATATCTGTCACGAAGTACAGTGGCTTGAATAGTTGACTTCTCCTAATTCTGGGTTGTTGTGTAGCATTAGACAGAATTGCACCTTATCTGCATCACATGATTGACTTCTCAAACATGCATAACCTCATCATTTTCATGTTTATCCTTCATTGCTTGGAAATGCTATGTACCCTTCATGCTATGCGAATTTATAAAGTTGTAGTCTAATATGCACGTAGCTACTGTTTGTCGTTTATTTGTTGAAACTGTGCCTTTGGTAAACTCCTTCTCTTAAGTCTGTATATGTCTATTAGGTCCTTGACATGTGGAACCTATTTGGAAATCTGTGCCTTTATATTGCTTTAAATAATCTGTTTGATTGGAGTTTAATTTGCCTCGTACTGGCAGGATTTCAGTTTCCATGCTTTCTAATTCTCTATTGTAATGATTTGATCAGGTTCAACTGACAAACAGTATCCACTGGCTCAATCACCTGTGCCTGCAGACGTTTACTTGTCTTGGCGATCTGGCCATAGGGCCAAAGTTCATCCTGGGGTCGGCTGTGATTGCTGTGGGGTAAACACAATCAGCCTTCCTATTTCCGTTATGGCATTTGGAGTCTGGCCCTGTATATGCTATAGATATTTCATCCTTGGTGGGTTCTATATGACATAACTGTTCATCTTCGGTGGGTTGTACATGCTATAAGTATTTCATCTAGCTTAGTGGATCATCTCTCTCCATCAAATCTACTACATGATATATCTTGCTTCAAAACTGATTCACAAGTTACTTGTAATTCTTTGCAGATGTATCCCATTATTGGACAGCGATACAAATGCAAAGATTGTGTTGAGAAAATCGGCTTTGACCTTTGTGAGAAATGCCACAGTAGCTCCTCTAAACACCCCGGTCGATTCAACCAGCAGCACACGCAAGAACATCGGTTTGTGGTTATACCACCACCACATTTGCACAATTTAATCTTGAGCTTAGGAGCAGGCATCACTTCAGTTGTCCCCAACAACCGACCTCGAGATGTTCCCACAAGTCCCGACTCGGGGATTGTTGATTCCGACAATGAACTAGAGAATCCACTTCCAGGCCATGATTTACAGGATCCAGATTCTGGTCTGGGATGACCTCAGACAATTCATCCGGCTAGCAACTGAAGAGAACTCACCCTAGCTGAATTCGAGTTCGTATGCCACACAGAGACTGCTCCTCCTAAAGATCTCTGTCTTGATATTATCCCTCACTTGACCGGAACTTCTTGTTTCAATGATCTAGTCTTCCGACCCCTTCTAAGTTAATAAACAGTCCTGTTTCTCCGATAAGTACTGTGTGATGAATAGTTCTTGGGATGGAGCACACTGTTCAGGTCAACTGAATGCTCTTTGCTATTGTTTTTTTTTGTTACAATTAAATAGGAACAATGCAATCTCTGATACTCCACAGTCTTTTAGATGATAATTGATTATGTAATACGTGTATACACATGTATGGTATGTGCGTGTAATATATGCAAACATGCTATGTTTCTCTTTCTCCACAATTAATAGGCACATCTACTCTTTTTTTGGGACAAGTAAAATTTGCATTAGCAGGGAATTGAGATCATCAAATTTCAGCAAAATTCTACACATTGCAGTGGAGATCTCATCCAATCTGTGAGGCCAAGCCCTCCAGGGGAAGAGCCATGCGCTACCATCCAATTCCAGGTAAGGACTTGTATACGATCTTGTACAGAATCGATTCCACTTTCATCCCCTCCTTCAAATCGAGCTCTCTCCCTGCTTGACCAGAGCTCCTAAAGTGTACAGTGCCATATGTTTTTCCAGACTTTCCCATATTTTCGATTCTGACAGAAGCTCATATGTATACAAAAGTTCTGTTTGATTTCTTTGTGATGAACGACTTTTAATCCCAGCCAATTGTAGACTCCTTCCCAGATTCCCATCGCCACAGTGCAGGTAAAGAATAGATATCTGTTCAGAGGATTCCACACTTGACGGAATTTGCATGTTTGAATACCTCGTGCAGTAGATTAGACTTGAGAGAATGCATTTCAACAGCCTCAACTAGTTTGTTTAGTTTGCATCGGAGCCTCCGGTAGGGTGATCCTTTATCACCGTTGTTGTTTCTTATTGCAACAGAGGTTTTGGGAAGGTTATTGGAGGAGACCAGAGAGAAGGGAGAGCTCGTGGGTGTTCGGGACTTCAATGTGAAAGATCTAAGAATACTTGAGAGAAGATTCCAACAAAAGAGTTTGATGTTCAATGATCAATAACCAGTAAACACTTGTTATTACGTAGAGGAAGAGTTTGAGTTACAAGGATACAAAATATCCTAAAATTCTATACATGGTAAATCACCTAACATACAAATCTTAAGGCCCAATATACGTCATAAAGGAACTTGAGGGCTCTTGGAGTCTTGGAAAAAAAGATTCAATAAACAATAGTACCTAATATATTTTTGATGCAAGGAGTCTTATCCTTGAGTTAATGAGGTGAGCGTCTTTAAAGGAATATTGAGAATATTGGGATCAAAGTTAACTTCCACAAAGGTGCATCATCTAAAGTGGTGCAGCAGCCTTATGCACGCATACTCAACTGTCAGCAAGGGGAGCTAGCTCCCTTTACTCTATTTGGGTCTTCCAGTGGGGGAGAATCACAACAGAATCTCGACTTGGAAACCGGTGTGTGACACTGTGCGCAGAAGTATTAATGGCTGGGAGAATTCATTTCTTTCATTTACTGGAAAGATTACTTATTAATTATGTTCTTAGAGGCTGCCAACTTATTACTTGTCAATGAGGTATATTAAAAAAGATTGAAAATTGAAAATTGAAAATTGAAAATTTTCTATTAGTAATGTCGTTGAAAATCAAATGACGCAATATATATTGGGTCGCAACGGAAGTAACATCTTCGTAAAATTATACGAGTAAGTTGTGCATACATCTAACCTCATACCTTAATTTGATTGAGAATATATTGGATATGCTGCTGTAGTTGAAAATTGAAAAATTGAAAAGGAATTTTCTTTAGGGGAACTGATGCTCGCGCTAAGAAAATATGTTGGATCTCATTGGATAAGTTAGAAAAATGATTTAGCACGCTAATTTAGCACACTAAAAATACACTAATACTTGACACATCAGATCTAGTGGGCTCAAAAGTGTTAAATACAGAAAAATGATTGGTTAAACCAGTGAACCTACCATATTAGTGTATTTTTAGTGTGCTATATCACTTTTCGATAAGTTATGCTTGTCTAGAAGTGAATGGGGTTTGGGGTGGAAGAATATGAAAATATTTAATGGAACTGAGCTCTTCATTGGGGAAGTCGCAGCACATTCAAACAGATGGAAGTTATGTGTTTGCAAGTCTTGCAAGCAAGGTACACATTGGATCAAACTACCTCATAGGACTGGATATTTATTGAATACACTAATACAGAGGAGGATGTTCAGTGTGGTGGATTGATTTGCTTAATAATGAATTATATCAAAATTACTTTATTAAATTTTATTATTTTTGTTGAAATTTATACATCAAATGATATAATGCATCTTGGATCGCAAATGAAAATAATCTCTTTTTATAATTATAAGTGTAAGGCTGTGTACATATGACCCATATACTCCAACTTGACTGAGAATGTACTAAGTAAGTTGTGTGTAGTTGAACATATAAGAATATTTCAATTCAAGATAAATTCTAAAAGATCGACACTAATAAAAAAAAGAAAGTTTGATGGATCCAACCTAAGGAATCCCGACTACAAACCCGGGACCTGATGAGTCCTGGGTCTGGTGGTTTGGATCCTAGGTTCAGGATAAAAATGGAGTATCTTAATTCTTAGGCATGACAAGGTGTACAATAACTATCAACTGGCGTATCTAACTTGTTCGTCATAACAATATAGTTGCAAGTTGCAACCACATGGCCATGGTGAAATTGGGCCTTAACTAGACATAATCGGGTTGGTCCACTAGGCCCGATTAATACCAAAAATATTGAATGCCGAGCTAAGATTTTTGGCCCATCGACTTGTCCGGGCCAATCCATCCCGGCCATTTAAATGCTACTAGTAAAGTTTAATGTTTAGGCACCCGGACTGTTTGTCTTGTGCAAAAGTCTAAGCGACAAAAATTATTCTAACTTATATAAAATAAAGGAAATGTTGTGAGATCTATGATAATAACATACAAAGGATAATAGATATCCAAAAGATCACTTCACTTTTATATCAAAAAGGAATTTTACACTTGATCTCTCTACAACTTTCCCTCAATGTTTTGGTGTACTCTTTCATCTCATGGTAGAGTCCTATTTATAGGAGATTGAAGGGGTGAGGTGTTGGCTTCTCCTTGTCTCAAAAACTCATGCAACATATAAAGTTGACACATCATATTGCATGCTAAGTTTTTCATTCTTGTGTTGACAAGTAGCATCACACTTGTCATGCTTAATCCATGCACATCCTTGTGTTGACAAATAACATCACACTTGTCATGCTCAATCCAAGCACATCCTTGTGTTGACAAATCACCAAACATGCATGTAGATTTATTCATTCTCAACAATGTTTATTTTTTGTATTTTTTTGGGAAATAGGAAAACAATCAATTTATCTAAACGATGCGTGTTGTCCCAGCGGCCACGACTCCTGACACATAGGGCTTGCCTAGTGAGGTCAGGGGATCGAATCTGGCTGGTGACATCTCTGGCACTGTTATCGGGATTGATCGGGTAGGACATTGGGTCGACCCGGATACCTAATGGGGTTCAGTGTACTGATTACCTACAAAAAAAAAAAAAAAAATCAATCAATTTATCTACGGCTCCCAAATAAAACCTTAAAAAAATCATAGGTTAAAATTAAAAATTTGAACACAGAACACCTACAACGTATGTCAAAACCAGCCTATTTCAATCGGGTCGCAGGTGGCGGACGGCCCGTTCAGCGGATTGAACACATTATACAGACGTTGATCTGACGACGACGTATCCGACCTTCTTCAGCGGATTTGATCCCGTTCGTCTGTGTGTGCTGTGTGTAGAGCCAGTTCTTGTTTTTCTCCTTCCATAGCTTTTGAAACTGTCAACCCGAAACTAGATAATGGGTTCTTTCAGGAACCCTTCTCCAGTCCCGAAAAAGGTAACGAGAGACCGACCGAACTAATTCTTGAATCTTCATTTTTTGAGTTTAATATGCAAGTCTTTTTTCTTTTGATCAAATTACGTAAAAGCAGCAAAAACATGGAAGAGAATGGTTGGGAGTGAGTTTCAAGCCAGAGAATTTCTTTCCGGGACTCGTAATCGGTTTCATAGTCGGGCTTCTTGTGGATTTATCAAAGCCCGTCAAAGGCTATGGTGGAAGGAAAATTGGAAGGTCGTCTCTTGTCAAAAATCAAGAGCAACCAAAACTTGTATCAAGTAGCCCCGATGACGACCTCAAGATGGTCAGGGCATTTCTTCCTTTTTCAATGTGATTGTCGTTTCCTTCAGACGGTTTTGAAGTTGGTTTTCCTCTTTTTGTTATGTGGCTTTATCCCATGAGGTCATTTTCTTTTATCTGTTATTTTATGAGTAAAAGGTTTGCAATTTAGATGTAGTACTCGAATTGTTTTCAAGGTTTTATAACTGGCGCCATGTTAAAAAATCTCAGGTTATATTATCTGTATTTTGAGTAGAGGTAATTATTCTTTCCTTGCATTTTTCTGCTAGTGGAGATTCTGCAGATGTTTTTTTCTTCAACTCACCATAACATTTCGAATGAAGTATGTGTGTTGTCATGGGATTGTATGTTCTCAACTGAAATTTGGGCTTATATATTGCATTGAGAAACTGAAGTGGTATCTAATAGAATAGAAGGATCATAAGTTCATGTTAACAAACTTCAGCCCAATCCATGATCAGGTTTTAGTAGTTAGGCAAGACCTGAAGATGGGAACCGGAAAGATTGCCTCACAATGTGCTCGTAAGTTGTTAGTCATATTCACAGGATTTCTGAAGCCACTCCCCATTGAACCATTTTAGAATATTAAGTTTTCAACTAATGTAATAGTTAATCAACGTGCAGATGCTGCTACTGGCATCTATTCCGAATTGATACAAAGGTCTGTTCTTTCACTTCTCTACTTGATAGTTTTTGGGATGCACCATCTTATCTGTATACTGTCTGAATGCAGCCAAAGGTGGCTTCTGAGGCAATGGGAGCTTTGTGGGCAAGCCAAAATAGTTGTTACATGCAAGAATCAGCAAGAAATGTAAGCAGGTGACATTTCTTTATATTCACTTGTCAGAAGTTCGTAAATATCTTAGCTTTCTTTCGTGTGATTGTGCTTATAATGTTATACAACAGGAATAAACTGAAGGATACTGCTGATAGTGTTGGCCTTCCTACTTTCGTAGTTGCTGATGCAGGACGTACTCAGGTAGCTTTCAGTTCATGATTTACTAAAGCTCAATCCCCTTTCCTGCATTAAGAATAGCACCACTACGCATATGGAATTTCAGCTCAACCATTTTGATCTTTTCTATGCAGGTTTCTGCTGGATCAAGGACAGTTCTTGCTATAGGACCTGGTTTGTTCCTTTTTCTTCTTCGCCTCATTTTTCAATCTGCATCGCTGTTCAGTAGTTAGCTTTTAAACCAAATGCTCAGCAAGCTAACTACGTACATGTCCCACTGGAATGGCGGATCTTGATGCGATGTTAGGGAATAAATCAACCATAGATTCAGTAACTGGGAAGCTGCGACTGCTCTGAAGACGGTGGCTCCACTTCTTCATCGAGACCATATGCCTTGAGGCAATCAATTATGTCAAAGTTCCTAGGTTCATAATTCAAACCTCATGTATTTGTTTCTCACAAAAATGTGAGGGTATTATTGAGTTTCTGCAAAGTATCTATGTCCACGGTTTATACTCTTTGTGATCGTTTATAAAAAATATCGCCAAGGTGAGTTTTTCTCCCGGGTTGGGTTTCGGGACCCAGCCAGGGGGTCTAGTCAGGTCACGACCGTGAGTCTAAATTTGGTCGGATTGACTTGATTCGGCATAAATGTTCGGTTTGATCTCATTGATTTCTTAAAATACTTATGTTTGGAATAAATCATGTTCAAATATGTTATAGATGTAGATAATTGAGACTATTTCTATGGATAAGACTTTTGTGACTGTAGTTCTTATCTAACTCTTATCTCTATATATAGAGACACTAAAGAGAATATACGAGAGACTTTTCACGATCATTCGGATTTTTTGGCTTTCACTTATTTGCAGATCTTTTAGTTATCAACACGTTATCAACACGACTTGCTCTTGATGCTCTTCTCAATATTCTCCAGAGCTAGATTTTGTGATTGAAGTTGTACACATATTCTCCAGAGCTAGATTATTTCGTGATTGAAGTTGTACACAGATTTGAAAAAAAAATTGTAAAACCCTAAAATCCCGAGTTTGACTGCATCATCGTTGTTTGACCGATCAATTGTCGTCGGTTGTCGCCCCCAACGGAGAAATTGAGGGCATCATTGTGAAGCTAGTTTCTTGTAGAACAAAAGCCCTAATATTTCAGAGATATTGTTGCTGGAGGTTAGCCGATTTCGCCGCCGAACGTTTGGGTCAAACCCTAACGACGCTGCGGATTGCTTGGATGATTCCCGTTGATTTTGAAGACCATTTTTTAAATTAGAGATACCTAAGTGAATTTTGTTCAGTGAAGAGCAAAGCCCAGTTGGTGCCATCATCCAATTTGTGTCGAAAAGTGTCCGATTTGGCCTTGGATGTTTCTGCAAAAGGACAGAGAATGAAGCTGCTCCAAGAGTCATTCCGATTGCTGCTTTAAATCCATATCAAGGAAGGTAAACGATAAAAGCAAGAGTTTATATGATCTCCAAAGGGACACTGAAACCTGCTCAGAAGTTTTCAATCACCTACGCAGTGATCATGAAATTGTGTTGGATACCAAGTTAATGGCCATTTACCCCCTTGTACTATACCTATTAGTTAACTTACTCCCCTGTACTTTCAAAAGAGCTACTTTACCCCCCTGTACTTTCCAAAAAAAGCCCACTGCCCCTGAGTGTACTTCACGCGCGATTCTGCGACTGAGATATTTTTATTTTATGGAAAAGTCAATTTTACCCTTACCCTTTTTCGAAAGTACAAGGGGGTAAAGTAGTTTTTTTCAAAGTACAGGGAAGTAAAGTAACTCTTTTGAAAGTACATGGGGGCAAACTAACTCTTTTGAAAGCACAGGGGAGTAAGTTAACCAATAGGTATAGTACAGGGGGGTAATGGTCTTTAATTCAATAAATCATGACTATTTCCACGCTGTCGTCTGTAGGGCGTGGAATTATTTATTTAATTAATTTAAATTATTATATTATATATAATAATTAATTTAATTTAATTTAATTTATTTAAATGAGTATAATAATTAAAATTAATTATAATTTTAAAAAATAATTTATTATTATACTCATGTAAATAAATAAAATTAATTATTATAGTCATTTAAATAAATTAAATTAATTATCATACTCATTTAAATAAATTAAATAAATTAATTGAGTTAAAGGCCATTTACCCCCTCTACTATACAGATTTGTTAACTTACTCCCCTATACTTTTAAAAGAGTTATTTTACCCCATGTACTTTCAAAAAAAATATTTTACCCCCTTGTACTTTCGAAAAAGGGTAGGGTAAAATTGATTTTTTCATATAATAAAAATATCCTAATCGCATAATCGCGCATGAACAACACTCGGGCAGTAAACTTTTTTTTAAAGTACAGGAAAGTAAGTTAACTAGTAGGTATAGTATAAGGGAGTAAATAACCTTTAACTCTTTCCACATTGTTGTCTGTAGGGCGTGAAATTATTAATTTTAATTTATTTAAATGAGTATAATAATTAATTTAATTTATTATATTATATATAATAATTAATTTAAATAAATATAATAATTACTTTAATTTATTTGAATTATTATATTAATTAATTTAATTTTTTTAAATGAGTATAATAATTAATTTAATTTATTTAAATGAGTATATTAATTTAAATTATTATATTAATTAATTAAATTAATTTAAATTATTATAAAATTATTAATATAATTTATTTAAATGACTATAAAAATTAATTTAATTTATTTAAATGACTATAATAATTAATTTAATTTATTTAAATGAGTATAATAATAAATTAAATTTTTTAAATTATAACTAATTTTAATTATTATACTCATTTAAATAAATAAAATAAAATAAATTATTATAATCATTTAAATTAATTTAATTAACTATTATAATAATTTAAATAAATTAAATTAATTATATTATTTATTTAAATTAATTATTATATATAATATAATTATTTAAATGAATTATTATACTATTTAAATAAATTAAATTAATAATTCCACGCCGTACAGACAACAGTGTGGAAATAGTCATGATTTATTGAATTAAATACCATTAGCCTCTTGTACTATACATATTGGTTAACTTACTCCCCTGTGCTTTCAAAATAGTTACTTTGCCCCCCTGTACTTTGAAAAAAGCTACTTTACCCCCTTGTACTTTCGAAAAAGGGTAAGGGTAAAATTGATTTTTCCATATAATAAAAATATCCCAATCGCAGAATCACGCGTGAACTACACTCGGGGGGCAGTGGGCTTTTTTTTGGAAAGTACGGGGGGTAAAGTAGCTCTTTTGAAAGTACATGGGAGTAAGTTAACAAATAGGTATAGTACAAGGGGGTAAATGGCCTTTAACTCCCTTTAATGAACATCTTGAGTTCATTTCCATCTTCAATGAACATCTTGGGCTCGTTTTCCCCATCATTGGGGTCGTTTCCCCCTTGTTTGGGCTTAGGTACAACTTGGGTTGCATCAGCTCATCTCACCGTGACCTTCTCTTGAATTCTCAAAACTTTTGTCACTCCATCCCCCAGGGACAGAGAGCCCGTCGTTGTCTAGGCTATATGGCACGAGAAATGATATATATAGCACACGAATTTTGTGCAAAAATATCATAAAAATGATGGGCCCACATGTTTAACACCAATTGCCACATGTTTAACACCAATTCCCATCGTCCATCTGGTGTTAAACACGTGGATTCATCTATTCTTATGATATTATTGCATAAAATTCGCACGCGATATCATTTCTCATATGACACTGAACAATATTTGAGAAATGAAGGAATTGCAAATAGAAAGCAAGCACAAAATAATTCCTAATAGATAAGACTATAAGTAGGCATTCGGGCTCGGTTAAATGAGCTCGACCCTTCTACATTGTTTAAACATTCAAGGGCCACCTAGCTCGTTGAATTTCATGTCATCATATATGGGCCATGATGTCACTTTTGACCATGCGGTTGGCCCCGTGCTCATTTTTTGAATTTATTTTTTAAGTTTAAAATCTTATATATTTAAAAATATTTTAACTTGAGTATAGCATGATTTCACAACTGGAGGACTTAATGACTATTTCATTTATTACTAAGTCATATTGACTTATGATATAAATATAATAAATACATTCATATTAGGTATATGAGATGAGAGTCATTTGTCCACATTGTTTGCGACAAAACTTCAAATATAGTGGAAACTTATATATATATATATATATATATATATATATATATATATATACTGGGTTGTTATATGTACATAAGAGATAACG
>JAOWBN010219646.1:0-25236 GCA_028565015.1 Pinguicula moranensis | reverse complement strand
CACACCATACTATCGCATAGTCACTAAACTCAATGGCCGCCAATTTGACTTTTTGCCGCTCAATGTAGTTGTGCCAATTGAACACCATCTCTACTTTGGTTTTACATTTTAAGTACAACTCCGGATCTTCACTTTGACATTTCCTAAATCTTGATCCCGGTCCCTCCTTGGTGGCTTAGGTCTCCTCCTAGGGGGATCATGTCTCGGCCCCCTTGGTGAGTAACCAAGTCCTCTTCTACCTCCTCGGCCTTGTGGCTCATCATGGTAAGACCACTCATCAACTTCTTCATGGATCGGTGGGTCTTGATTTGGCTCTCGGGCCTCCCTATTCTCCAATTACTCGAGTCGGTCATGTAGGGGCTCGAGTGCTTCATCCATCAATCTTCTCATTTGGACCGTGATGGCTTGAACAAGTAGTCTTTGGTCCACGGGTGGTGGAAGGTTGTTGTGGCCTCCTCATTGTTGTCTTGTTAAGACATCTTGTTCCTGCAAGAAAGAAGTTAGTAGAAAAAAGTTTTCTTTCTACTTGCTCACATGTTTTTTTCAACAAGGTCACTTCTCTTATGCTTGTTCAAACTTTGGCTTTTCTTTCACTCAAATGAACTCACTCCTTTTGCATTTTTCCTCTCTAGAACCTTTCCTTTTCGTCTCTTCCCCAACCTCCTTTGGAACTTAATCCAAACTTGCCCAAGTCTAGCAACGGTCACAACAACTGGAACTAGAGGAAGTAGATTGCTCTTTCAAGTGTTGAAGACACACGAAAACTTTGAAAAGAAGAAATAGAAAGATAAAAACTTGGACCTAATAAACTCAATTGATCTCTTGCCGATTGTTGCTTCTTTTGGTCAAGAGAGGGTTTTTTTAGTGGCTCTTTTTATTTGTCAAGGATTCCGCCGTGGCCCCCTTGCTTTTGACTTTACCGTTTTGTTTTTGGTAGGAAAATCAGCAAGGAATTACAATAATATAAAGATAGATCTACCAAAAAAGTTATGACCCTACGGCTAATTTTGAGCCGTGAACCAACACTACTAGGGGTAGCCCAATGTTTGCTCAAAACTAAACTCTGATAACAAATGATCCGAACTTAATCAACTTGTGATAAACCCACGAATCAAATGATGATTTGAGTTTGGATCTTTTGATTAAACGTTATTGAGTCTTTAACCCTTTACCTATAACTGAAGTGAGACTAAGTCTCCGTGTGTTTCAACATGTGAACGCATCTAAAACCCAAAACAAGCTTTACATAAGTTTAAAGAAAATTGTAAAAAGACTAAAGGAAATAATCCAAATGTCTCACAAATGTATCAAACAAAACTAAGGCCCTTAGACTTCTATCAAGCCCTTTTACAGACTTCCATTCGGCCCCTTAGTGTTTAATTCAAGTCTTGACCGAATTCAGGATGGAGTGATGGTCCATTGTCTTCATCTTATTTACCCACCAATGCACATCTTTCAACCTTGGTCCATGTAACTTGACATTCCTCCTTAGGCTTGACCACCCTTGCATTCTCCTTCATTGATGCTCGAAGCATCTCCATGCCCTTCCAACTTCACATGGTTTTGACTCCCATTTCCCATCACATGGTTTGGACTCCCTATTCCCATGATATTGTGTTGACCGTGCCCTTGTGGATTGTCATGAAATAAGTGGACTTCTTGTGGGTAATTCCTCAAATGGGCCTTCGTCGTAGTGGGCCTTCGCTGAAGTGGGCCTTCTCATGTGATCCAATCAAAGAAAAGAATTGGACTTACCCATGTTGAGTGTCTTCTTGAGGTGGATCGAGAGATGCCTCGGCCCACATAGCTTGTAATAATAAGGCAATACCGTCTTTGAGCTTCCTTAGTCTAGCTCGGGTGATAGGTCCTTCGGGTAGCTTCAATGGGTCCATCGCCTCTCGGGTTGTCTTCTTAGCCGAAGGTATTAAGGCATGGTTCTCATCAACACAACTCTCAAATATAACATAAACTTCAACAAAAACTCAACTCCTAATGTCTCGACCATGGCCTATTTATAGGCTATAATTTGAGAAAATAATGAGTCCTACTCAACCCTCTTTAAATAGCTTTTGCCATTGACTTTGAACAACCTTCCAAGTCCTTGAGCAACCTTCCAACATCCTTCATAAAGACCTTCTTTGACCAAACCCTTTCCATGTTCCAAATCCATTGTCCAACGCTTGACCATGACCTTTCATCTTCAAGTCAAGGGTGTTGATTGCACTGTCCAAGGAATTTCATCCTTCCAATTTTGACCATGCATGTGTTCACATACTCCACAACATGGATTAGGCCCATTAAATTTGTATGCGTGTTTGGACCTCCTTCAACCTCCTTCCCTTCGTCCCATCGGGTTTATATGAGCCCAATTCCTTCGAACCTTTTAGCTCTTAACCTTGTCATTGGCCCACTTGAGAATGGCAATAGCCCTTGCGAATGTCCAGTAAATTGGCTTGTACCTCGGTTTGCATGACCCCTTTCCAGGATCGTATCATACTCCCCCTCTTGAAAAATTTCTCGAATCTTGACTTTGTCATTGATCTTTTCCAAGACATCATAAGGTTCATCGTCCGCTTTTCACATAAGGAATCGGAACCCCCCTTATGAATTGACCTATTCAATCCTACTAGATAGAGGTTCTCGAGATTCTCAATCGCTCTTTTTAGTGGGAAGGAATAGTGCTTCTTTCCATCTACTCTATATCAAATAAAGAGAGTTAGTACGAGAGTGGAGTTAGACTTTGTCATGATTGATTTCTTTAGCTTCTGGAAAGAACTTCTCATCATCGATGGCTCCATCTAGTATATTGTTGTTGATGCACCGTGGTTTTGAGCCTGTCAAAATAGAAATCATCAAATTTTCATCAAGAATGTTAGTTCGGATAGGAGGTGCTGCATTCAACCCATCGCGGGTCCTTGTACAAACCGTACATTCTTTTCTAGTTCTTTTTTCATTTCTTATTTCTTTTCTTCCTCTTTTTTCTCGGCCTCTTTTTCTCTCTTTTTTTCTTCTCTCAATTTTCCTCTCTCAACTCACTTTTTTCCTCTTCCTATTTTCCCTATTTGTTTTCACTCTCGGCCTCTTTTCCTCTCGCTTTTAGTAACCTCATTTGGTCCTCCACGACTTGCACATTAAGCATTTGCTTTGTTTCCAATACATCTCTAACCAAAACTTTCTGTTCTTCACCAACATCCTCCAAAGCTGGCATGCTCGCTACTGCTCCCTCCTTCGACTTATGCTCTATTTGGCCATTAGTCTCTATCACCTTGTTGTTTGGGCACTGGCTGGATGTATGCCCCCACTCTTTACATGTGAAATACTTAATATCAAGTGCTCAAAATGTAGAAGGTACAGTGTTACCTACGGGCATGACGATCTTTGGCTTTGTATTTTCGGATGGCTCAAACTTTGGCTTGTCTCATTTAGGGTTTGACTTCCATGTGCTAGAGGTAGCCATAGGTTGTACCCTCCTAGCTAATTCCTTCTGTTTGAGTTCTTCCCTTTACAATTTCTCTAACTCATTTCTCACCATGCGCCTCATCTCCCATTTCAATGATTGCCTTTCATTTTCAGCCCTCATCATACGCGCCATCTCCTTTATCAATTCTTGCATCTTGAAATGTAGAAATATTAAGAAAGGAATGGAGATATCTTGCTGAATTGTGTACCCTTGCTTCATTTTCTTTTGTGTTGACTCTTTCTTTCTAAATTCAGCATGGAATACGATGAAATAAAAAGGATAAACTATAATTGAGAGATTGACCTCACGGTAATAAAAGAGTCGGCAACCAATAACATCAAAGATAGTGGCAAACTTGCTTAATTTGAGCTCTGATACCAAATGATATGAACCTTGCCAACAATTGTGACAAAACCCAATATCAATGATTTGGGGTTCAAACACAAGATCGAATAAACAATTTTTTTTAAGGCTTGACCTAAAGAGAACTCGTCTCAACCAACTAAGAACTATGTTTTGTAAAAGTGACATTACACAAGAAACCCTGAAGAGAACTAGTTTCAACCAAGCTTCAAGCGATAAGTCCGGGTATAAGACTCCACTAGTTTCAAATGAAAGCTAGATAAATTCAAAGAATTTTTATAAAAGCAAAGGAGGACACACCTCTCAAATATAACATAAACTTCAACAAAAACGCAACTCCTAGTGTCTCGACCATGGCCTATTTATAGGTTATAATTTGAGCAAATAATGAGTCCTACTCAACCCTCCTTAAATAGCTTTGACAATGGACTGAAAAAACCTTCCATGTCCTTGAGCAACCTTCCAACATCCTTCATAAAGGCCTTCTTTGACCAATCCCTTCCATGTTCTTAGTCCATTGTTCAACGCTTGACCATGGCCTTCCATCTTCAAGTCATAAATGTGTTGATCGCACATGTCCAAGGAATTTCATCCTTCCAATTTCGACCATGCATGTATTCACACACTCCACAACATGGATTAGGCCCATTGGTTTTTTATGCTTGTTTGGGCCCCCTTCAACCTCCTTATCTTCATCCCATCGGGTTTGTATGAGCACATTAAGGGTTTCTTTGAACCTTTTAGCTCCTAACCTTGTTATTGGCCCACTTGAGAATGACAATGGCCCTTTCGCAGGTCCAAAAAATTGGCTTGCAACTCGGTTTGCATGATCCCCTTCCAAGGTCGTATCACTATTTGTATTAGTGATGCCATGTCTTACTAATAGTATGGTTAGGGATATTCAGTATTGATAACTTTATTAGAGTGGTCTCACAATCACAAACTCCTCGTGATCCACTCTAAGTTTGCAATGTTTGGGATTCATTAATCGTCATGCAATAAAAGAAGTAAATAGAAAAATTAATGAAGTATGCTACAAATCATATACAATGAAATGAAAGTATTGATACAAATGCCCTAGGTGATTGACCTTAGGGCACAACACTAATAAACTCCACATGCACCAAGTCCAAACACTCATATACCTAATACCGAGTGTTTGACATGACTCTAATGTCTTGTTTGGGATAATGCCTTAGTCATGGATCAACAACATTTGCATTCGATGAGATCTGTTCTACCTTTACATCGTTCTTATCTATGATTTCTCTAATCAAATGAAACTTTCTACGTACATTTTGGATCTTTGATGAGACCTTGGTTTGTTTGCTTGTCGTACCGCACCACTGCTATCACAAAAGATAGAGATAGGAATTGCATCGGATGGAACCACATCAAGTTTTTCGATGAACTTCTTGATCCATACAGCTTCCTTTGCAGTAACGTATTCCGCTTTTGTTGTAGAGTCAACAATGGTGTCCTATTTGTAACTCTTCCAAACCACTGCATCTCCATTTAGGATAAACATGGATTCAAACTGTGACATATAATCTTCTACATCTATTTGGAAACTCACATTTGTATATCAGTATATTAATAAATTCGAATCCCCCTATCCTAAGAATAAATCCTTAGACCTTCTAAGATACTTTAAAATGTTCTTCATGACAATCCAATGTTCCTCATCAGGATTGGATTGATACCTGCTCGTAATACTTAGAGCATAGGTGGTATTGGGTCTCGTATATAACATAACATACATTATAGATCCAATAGCTAAAGCATATGGAATCATTTGCATGTAGATCTTATCTTGATTAGTCTTTGGTGCCATCTTATTTTAAATATGTATACCATGCCTCATTGAAAGAAACTCTTTCTTTGATTGATCCATGCTAAACCATTTTACCACTTTGTCTATGTACGTTAATTGTGATAGACCAAGCAACCTTCGGGATCTATCTCTATAAATCCTAATCCCAAGAATATAGGTTGCTCCTCCCAAGTATTTCATGTAAAACTGCTTGGAAAACCAAGGTTTCATAGATTGAAGAATTGATATATCGTTTCCTATGAGTAATATATCATCTACATAAAGTACTAGGAAAACTTTTGCATCCCCATCAACCTTTTACAATCACAGGGTTTATCAGAATTTTTAATGAAATCAAACTCTTTGATTGCTTCATTAAACTTGATGTTCCAACTCCGAGATGCTTGCTTGAGTCTATAAATGGATCTATTAACTTTGCATATTTTATTGGCATTTTTTGATTCAAACATTGAGGCTTTATCATATTAACCTTCTCTAGCAAATTTCCATTAAGGAATATTGTTTAGACATCCATTTTCCAGATCACATTATCGTACATGTCAATTTTCTTCTAGAAAATCCATTTATATCCTATACGGACAATCCCTTCCGATAAATTGACCAAGGTCCATACCTTTTTTTTGTACATGGAATCCATTTTGCAGTTCATGGATTCAAGCCATTTGTCTTTGTCTACACTAGACAAGACTTCTTCGTAGTCCGTAGGTTCATCTTCTTTTATGATAAACACATCCTTTTGTTCATCTAGATCGTATGCATAACGAATAGGGGCACGATGTGTCCTACTGAACCTACGAAGTCCTCGTGTATGAGCGTTCTCCGTTATCTATTGGTCAATGCTTAGCTGTGGATCTTAAACTTCTTCAAGGTCCACTTTGCTCCCACTTGCCTCTTCTAGAATAATCTCCTTTTCTAGAAGATTGCATGTTTTGAGACATATATTTTGTTCAATGGGATTGTAGAAGTAGTATCCCAAACAATGGATACCCTACAAACATACATCTATCGGACTTAGTTTCAAGCATGACCGATTCTACCCACTTCACATAAATTGGGGATCCCCAAACTCTCAAGTAATTGAGGTTTGGTTTGTTACCCATCCATATCTCATGTGGAGTTGTGTCAACTGATTTAGATGGAACACGGTTGAGAATGTGAGATGCAGTATCTAAGTCATAACCCCAAAATGATTCTGTGAGACTTCCTCGACTCATTATGGATTGTACCATATCTAATAAGGTACGATTCCTCCTTTTCGACACACCATTCAATTCTGGAGTGTATGGAGTAGTCCTTTGTGGGACTATACCCTAATCTTTCACATAATCTTTAAATTCAGTACTTAAGTATTCACCATCCTAATATGATATGAGTATTTTGATACTATTTCCCAATTATTTCGCAACAATATTCATGTACGCTTTGAACTTTTCAAAGATTTCGGACTTGTACTTGAATAAGTACACACAACCATATCTGGAATGGTTGTCCATGAATGTTATGAAGTATGAGAAACCACCTCATGCACTTATTGACATTGGACCACATACATCACTATGTATAAGTCCAAGCAACTCTGTAGACCTTTCTCCTTTTCTTTAAAATGAGTCCAAGAACACGATGCCACTTAACTCAAAAAGAGAAAAGATATATCGAAGAAGGTTTAAAACCAAAACATAATACAATCTCACAACGTAAAAATGTAATAAAACTTCATAAAACTTGTTGTCTTAAAATAAATTGTCCCCCACTTATTTATAGGTGAGAGGGCAAAGGTTTTACTCTCCTAATACAAGTCTAAAACTAGTATATAAAGACTAGGAAAGAAATAAATCTATCTTGGAAAGAATTAACTAATCTAGGAATCTTTCTTTTTTATCAACAAGGTAATTTATTTGTACTTAAAAACGTGTCTTGTAGCTTCCTTATGAGTTTTGGTCTTGTAAGGAAGCTTCTTAGATGGACATAGGAATGTTGGGTGTGAATGAAACATCTTTCCTTAAATAAGGAGACAAAATCCCTAAATTGTATTAACTTTCCTTTTATCCAATTTTCTCTTTCTTCCTTTTCTTTCCTCCACATTTTAAATCTTTACCCATGGTGGATTGGGCCATAGAATTCATCTCTTGGGCTATAAATTGGACCCTAATGGGCCAAGTCTTCTCAATTGGACCATGGGGCCCATTTGACATTTTTGGGTCATGGGGTCCAAAAATTGCAAATGTCATATTTTTAGTCCACCTTTCCTTGAGGATTTCACACATTGACAAGGTTGGTGCACAATGTATGTTATGAATGCAAAGATTGAGACGTTGGTATCCAAAGGGCTATCACCAAGACCTATTATGATGGTGCAATAGCCGTCCTACGAAATATGTGGAAGTTAACCTAAGTACAAGCAACAAAATCAAATCTTTGAATGTGGCCGATGAAGATGTTCAAGGTGTTTGATACCCAAGATGCATTTGGAGGGTAGGAACGGGAATCCAAAAGAGTCCCCCTGGTCCCTGAAGGAGTCCTAACTCCGGAGGGAGTCCTAGCTCAACAAGGAGTTCTAACTCAACAAGCAATCCTATTCTAACAAGGAGTCCTAATCCAACTAGGAGTCCTATCCCAGGAGAGAGTCCTAACTCAACAAGGAGTTCTAACTCAGTAAGGAATTCTATTCCAAGAAGGAGCCCTAAATCGTGGTCTTGGTTGGTACAATTCATTATCTTCATGGGTCTTGTGTGGTGTTCTTAGTTACTTTAAACCGTGGTATTTTTATTGGTTGAAACAAGCTTTCTTCAGGCGAAAAGCACAATCAAATCGTCCTTTTGATTGAGTTTTTGGATTATCGAATTGGGCTTGGGGTTTTGTCATAAGTTTGGCAAAGATTCATATCATATCCGCCGATATTCCATTCGCCATGTCATGTCCAACTTCAACCAAAAAAAATTATAAATGCATAATTGAAGCGAATGACAGGGGGACAACTCAACAACGAAATAAAGCAAATTTCCTAAGGATTGATAGAATAGATTCAAAACAAGAATGTTGAAGTGTACAATTAGTTAGTTGGTATGGACAGGATGAAGTGGAGTCTCTTACTCAAGTTTAGGGCTCAACCTATGGTATCAATCATAAGCACAAATCTGCAACAACTGAAATGCTCCTCCTCCTGCCTCTATATCACTTGTGTTGGCTTTTCACAATCATAGATATAACCATGCTAGGGGAGTTGAGCCTGAACTATACTCAAAGGTCCTCGACATGTCCTCCAATGAACTGAAGTACATAAGCTTAATGTTATTACCAATATTTTCTTCAAAAAACATGCCACCCATTAGTATTGCAACTACACTCAAATACCTCATCACATGGTCCTCACTACTCACATCGATTATGGGATTACCTTTCAGATGCTTAGTAATCACAGTCAATTTCAGACAAACAACTTTTTAGACTCTCGGTGGGTCAAAAGCCAAATAAATGCACAACGTAGTCTTGAATAAATGTAGGCAACCGAGCGGGCTAGGTTAGCATGACCCTCCCATGGCCATTTGCTGGGCTGGAAAATCCAGCCCGACCTATCTATTTTAAAAAATAGGCGATGCCAGCCCCGCCCCTTTATGAAATGGGTCCATACTATTTTTTATTTATTATAATTTTATTATATATTTTTATAGTTTATATTATATATTTTTATAGTTTATATTATATATTTTCTTCATTATGATTTTTATTTTTTTTACTGACCGGGCCACCCTGCTAGGCTCAAAATTTTGAGCTAAGTACGACACGAAAAAATGGTCAGGATGGGTCCGTTACCCATTTTTAGGTAGCAGGGTCGGAAGAGACCATTTAACCCGACTCGGATACCTATTTATAGTCTTGAGCATGATGCCTAAATAAATACTTTTTTACTCCGATAAGCCTACCTTTTATTTTGAGCTCCCAGATGACTTGAGACATCCTGCAAAGTAATTGTGATCTCTTGGCAACCAATCCTGAATTTATGAGTTTGATGGCGCCACAGCTAAACCAATACCGCAGTTAGATGCCTATCAACGGTTATAGGGATACTTTTGTACGAACCATAAAATGGAATAAAAAATGACTGAGTCACGGATGCATCACAACTCCAAAAAAATTCTTTTTGCGCTTGACTGTGATTGGCCTATCCACCTTTCGACTTTTGTTAGCAAAGGACCGAACTCCTCATCGATAACCAGAATGCTAGTGAGGTCGGGTGACGATCCACTTGGACACACAGGGTTTGTCCAGTGAGGTCAAGGGTTCGAATCGCGGTGGATATGATTCTGCTCTGACACCTCTGTGGGGATTAGTCGACGGATCGAAGGCCCAAAGAAGGCTCATAAGGAAGATGCACACTATGCTAACTAAAAGGTAACTGACTCATGATCTACAATAAATAATGAGTAATTAAAAAATTAATCCATTGGTACACAAAATTAAAATTTAATAAAATTATTATATGTAAAAAGTGGTAGAAATTGGGCAAAATTATCAAAAAAAACGTAAAAAATGGTAAAAATTGGGCTAAATACACCGGATCTATTTAAAATAAGTCAAAGTTAGGGAGTGGAGGTGGGGGTGGGGTGGGGGCAAAATTAAAATCGATCAAATGAAAGGATCCAAATTGGTGAAAAGGGGTTAAAAATCGATCGCTAAAAATTGGTATTAGTCGGTCAAAATACACTAAAATGCCAAAATAGTGTAAAAATGGTTAAAATAGATAAAAGTTGGTCAAAATTGGTTGAAAATGAGAGTTAATTGGTGAAAAACAGTTTAATTGGTCACAATCGGTCATAATGCCAAATAGTTTCAAAATCATTAAAATTGTCAAAACTGGTCAACAAATCAATAATATTCATGTAAACCCAATTAAAACATAATGCTATACCCTAAATCTTGTTATTATTCACAAAACTTCAAAATATTTAACAAACCCACCTAAATCAAATCAATGGACAAACCCAACTAAAATTAAACCCTGAACCCGAAACATAAAATTAAAAAATAATTCATATAAACTTTAAATCTTGTTATTATACACAAAAACTCAAAAAGGAGTAAAAATCTTTGCAAAACTTGTAGCAAAACTCCACACTCAATTTGGTGATTCAAAAACACGTCTATGGACGAATTGTTCCTAACGCCTAAAGCCGACTTGTGTCAAACAACGATAGTCACGTTTAAAGTAATCAAAAACGTCACCAATTAACCCCCTGAAGGTAGCAATTATACTAATCCAGAATCAAGGATAAGTTCTTTAATAAAGATGCCACTTAACTTGAAAAGAAAAGATAAGTCGAAGAGATTTAAAAACCGAAAGAGAATACAATCTCACAATACGTAAAGACATCATTTTCATAAACAAAACTAGAATTTAATGCTATGGTCGTAAACAACCCCTATTATAGATGAAAGGGGTGGTTTTATTCTCCTAATACAACTATAAAACTAGTAGATAAATACTAGGAAAGAATAACTTTATATAGGAGAAAATAACTCTATCTAAAGGAGTTTGGATAGGGAAGGATTTATAAGTTTCCTTACAAAAGATCATTGTCTCTATCTTGTCTCATTTTAATTTCCAAAGGACATAGGTTTCATTTTTCCTTTATTTTGGAAATGACTTGTTCGGGCCTCTCATGGCTCGTGGAGTTTGGGAGGTCGTGACCCCTTTTCTAGGGCTCGCATTTGGACCAAGTTGATGGGCTGTGGGGCCCATTTATTTCATTTAGGCCGTGGAGCTCAAATGTGCCAAATGTAGTGGATGTAGCCCACATCTCATGGATCAATCCATTTAGGGCCTCTTCAAACTTCTTAGCCTTCATCGTTGTGATAAGCCCATTGGGCAATGTTATTGGATTCTTTTTGTAGGATGGGCTTCATGTCCTTCTTTAGGCAATCTTAACCTTTAATGGCTTTCATGGGCTTATCCTTTCCTTGATTGGAATCGTGGGTGGCATCTTTGGGCTCTCGTGCAACTTGGATTAACTCATTCTCTACTCTTTTAGGACTCCTTGTTGTCATAGGATTCTCTTGAATTCGCCATGCTAGCCTCCAAATACATCTTGGGCCTCGAGCATCTGCATCAGCCACGTTCAAAGGTCTAACCATTTTGTAGCTCGTACCTAAGATCGAATCATACTCCCTTTCTTGAAAAGGATTTGTCCTCAAATCCAGTCCTACATCAAATGAAAGTTTATCAGTGCTACTGAAATTTATGTGATCACTATACTTACCTTGTAAATCTGACTTTGAAGATGTATCTTTCTGAAGTAGGACACTTGAACGCCCCTTCTCACGGACTTTGTCATCTCCTTGCAACCTAATCCCAAACATACTGTCAAGGGTAGAGAAGTAAAATATATGTGCAACAATGACTTAAATCTAGAAGGAAATTAAGATAGTGACAACTTATTTGCAATATGTAGCACATAATGAATTAATTCCTACTCATTTCCACAAAGTATCCAAAAAATAATCCCAACTTTGTCCACGTTTCCAAGCAATAATCCATGGTATGTCATAAAATCCAAATTCATTAAAGAACAATTCGAACATGAGTGATTTACCAACGAATACTAAGTGATATATAATGAAATGTTCTTGAAAGACATCTAGAGTCATTCCAATCACAACACCAACATAACGCTTTCTTGCATGCCTTTGACGTATAAGTACACACAATCCATGCAATTGAACTCCATAATGTTTATCACATGTCCATGCATCAAACTTAATCCAAAATTAGATTCCAATACATGTGCAACAATATACTTATGCTCAATTCTTAAAATTCCGACAATTTCAACATATCTATCAAACTTTCACCTTGTACTTTAAGCAATAAGAATGCATCATGATAGAATGCATCACATGCAAGTATATCATTAATTTTAATATCACGGTATTCTTTTTTTCTTGATGTAAACACAACTAAAAAATGTAGTATCAATCAGGAGAAACGGTTCATACTTTGAAAGGTTTGGCACATGGAATTTCTTTCCATGAAACAGAAATCTATTATGCCTTCGAATTATTATTATTTTGCATGCATCTAATGAATTACCAAAATCAAAACATTGTACATAGCAATCTTGAAAGTATTCACAATCAAACAATGGTGTATCTAACAAGGAACATGAAGAATACATTGGGGACAATGCACCTTTCACCTTAGCTTCCTTACCCAGATTTGCACACGGTTTTAAGCATTCACGTGCATGCCTCCTCACAAACAATCCATCTCCTTTCATATGAAGTTGTTTGATCACATCGTGTTTGCTCCTATGCACACCATGGTCTTGATCAAAGTCCCCAACCATGAAATCAATAGGTTGCTCATTCCCTTGGATTGACAGTAAACTACAATGTTTCTCTTCTTCAGATTCCTGTATAAAAGAACTAATTTCGCTCGGTGGAGTACCGAAGAGTGTGTTAGTTGATAATAAAGCCCATTTGTATGCACATACGATCAAAGGCTCAAAAAGAATGGAAAATCTTTCATCCTCACTCTTTTGGGCCATAAATATTTCACTCTTTCTCTCCTTCTGTTTTTCCTCATTTTTTTCACACGACTCACTTTTTCCATTCGAATTTTCTCTCAATGCCTCTTTTTCTCTCATATTTTCATTATTCTCAATCTCTCTTTCTTTTTCTCTCATATTTTCATTACTCTCAATCTCTCTTTTGTTTTCTCGCTTGTCACTCACTATTACAATTTCAGAATATAAGCCTTAAAGATTGAGATCTTGCTCAGCTTTTACAATTTGCACATCTTCTAACTAAATATTACAAACACTCTCAAGAAGTGGTACATCCCTCATTGGTGGTATGACATCAATGTTTTTTTTACTTCAAGAATGTGTGTTGCTTCAACGAATTGCACCTTCTCTTACTGAATTTCACCAACAATCTTGGATGATGTTACCCTGTTTGATTCTAGAGTGGAACCATTGCTGCTCTTCTTCCTCCTAGTCTTCTTTTGAACGACCAACACTATCTCCTTAATGTTTGGACATGCACGAATTCTACAGGGTGTAGAATTATCAGGAGAAGTGACATTAGTTGTCTCATCCTTCTTGGACATCATAGTTTTTGACTTGTGGCTTGTCCCTTTGTGAAGTATTTCCCCATGGAAGTCCCTTTTATGCTTTAGGTGATCCCTTATTGACCAACCTTTTGGTTTGATCGTGCATTCTCGTCAGCTCCATGAAAATTGCTTTAATCTCATCAGCAATATGTGAGTTAATCATGGTTTTTTCTTTGCTAGACATGTTTGGTACTTGCACAAGAAAAGAGTTAGCAAAAATACCCACCACTCCCTCACGTGTATGCACTTAAATATATTCACTCAAACTCTCATGTATCACTTAATTTGGCTTTTACCCTGCTTGAACCTCACCACTCTTGCCTTTTACCACTCAATTATTCTCAGTATGGTTTTAGCCAACTTCAACTCTAATCGTTTTGTCAAGCCAAACAACAATCATGTAAAGAGAACTTGATTCAAGGTTGAGAATTATAAAAGGTAACTTCAAGGACACCAAACTTAGCTATACCGGAAGGGAGGTATGAATAAGAGGCAGGCAGCTCATCCCAAGTACAGGGATAGTAGTGGTGTTATCTCCACATTATGTAGTTCTCAGGTATATTTCTTTTGTAAATATGTACATTCTATCCTTTTATCTTCAATGAAATTTGGCTTTTACTAAAAAAAGGACACCAAACTTGAATGTGTGTGGGTCTCGAATTTCAGTAAGGAAGGGCTCAACTCGTGACTAAAATCTCTAACAACTAGACTCCAACAGCTCACAAACAACTCAACTTGAATAGATCTCTTGTTGGTTGTATCAAAATCGATGAAGCGCTATTTTAGGGCCTTGAAACTTTTTATTTTATATTCATTTTTTTTATTGCCCTGCTTTGGCTTTGAATCGAAATGCTCTTTTTTTAAAACCAGCAAGGTTACAACTCGAAAATTGAAGAATAATACGAAAAGTATAGGATAAATTATCAAGCAATTTTGATCTCAAAGTTATAGATAGTTAAGCAACCTGAACGTTGAATGATAGGGCCAAAAATATCCAAATCTGGCTTTGATACCAACTTATATGAATCTTTGCAAAACTTGTGGAAAAACCCCACACCTAATTTGTTGATTCAAAAACACAACCATTGACAAATTTGTTATTCCTAGCGCCTGAAGACAACTTGTGTCAACCAATGATAGTTATGTTCAAAGTAATAAAGAACAACACCAATTAACCCCCTGAAGGTAACAATTGTACCAATCAATAATCAATGATAAGTTCTTTAATAACAATGCCACTTAATTTGAAAAGAAAAGATAAGTTAAAGAGGTGTAAAAACCAATAAAGAATATAATCTTACTAATAGAACATCTCTCGAATCTTACCCAAACCTCTCAAACCTGATCAAAATTCCGACCAAAACTGCTCAAGCAAGCCAAAAAACAAATCCTTCAGTTAAACTAATCGAGGCCCAATCAAAAATTGGCCCAACCATCCGCCAAACCATAAGGAAGAAGAGAAGATCAATTTGAAGTACTAGTTTTAGCATGTGTAGAAACAAGTAGAGTATTGTGCACACCAAGTGTATAAAAACAATGAAAATAGGACAAGTGTTCAATCCTCCCCTTGGTCTATAAAAGGGAAGGAGAACTAGAATGAAGGTGATGAAAAATTTGGGAAAAGAAAGAAGGAGAACAAAATTGTTAAAAGAGAATTTTTGGGAAATATATTGAAAAATAAGGATAATAAGTGAGTTTCGCTTAAAGAAGAATTTGGCCTCTAATCACGGTCTCTTGAGCCTGAAAATCACTTATCATCCTGAAAAGCTTAATCCTCGACTATTATATTCGATAAGGAACCGTGACGTGACCTCCACTTCATTTTTCTTTACATTCTCACAATCTATTATTCCTCCGATTTCCAATTGTATTTTCTTGCTTGACTATCATCGATTTCACAACATTTTACAAAAAGTTTTGCTAATAACAATATGATGAATACAAATAATAATAATAATAAATATCCAGAAGATTACTTCTCTTCTCCAAAGAATAATTCTACACTTGATCTTTCTACATTTTCTCTCAATGTTTTGGTGTGATCTTTCATCCCATGGTAGAGTTATATTTAAGGGAGATTTTGGGGCTGATGTGTTGGTTTCTCCTTGTTCGAAAAGCTCATGCATCATCTAAGTTGACACATTATATTGCAATCTCGATTATTCATTCTTGTGTTGACAAGTAGCATCATATTTGTCATGCTCAATCCATGCATATTCTTGTGTTGACAAGTAGCATCACATTTGTCATACTGAATCCATGCATATTTTTGTGTTGACAAATCACCAATGATGTATGTAGATTTATTCATTCTCAAAACTCCCCCTTGAATATCTATCATGCCTTGTTAAAAACCTTAATAGAAAAAATCCAGTGGAAAAAAACCTAGTGAAAGAAAAGAGTACATGATTTATTAGCTCCCCCTGTTGTACACATCCTTAGCTTCCTCATTTTGATCCCTTTGATCAATTTTTTAAAAGTTGCAGTAGGTAGTGATTTGGTGAACAAATCTGCCAAATTACAACTTGATTGAACTTGCAGGATATTGATGTCACCATTTTCTTTAGGTAGTGATTTGGTGAAAGAAAATTTTGGTTGATATATGCTTCATTTATCCCTCTTTAATGAAATCTTGCTGCAATTGAACAATGCACGCTGCATTATCATCATAAAGAACATTTGGGATGTCTTTCTTGGTCTTCAAGCAATACATTCCATGAATATGTTGGGTTATAGTCCTTAGCCAAATGTATTCACAACTTACTTCAAGAATTGCAAGGATTTTTGCATGGTTGGAGGAAGTAGCGACTAATGTTGGTTTACCAAACGCCACAAAATAGCTGTACTTCAACAAGTAAATAGATAACCCCTTTTTGATATAGCTTTGTCTGGATCTGATAAATATCCAGCATCAGCATAATCAATTAATTCTGGGTTACATACACTGAGATAGTATAAAATCATATCCATTGTTCATCGAAGATACCGAAAACATGTTTTATTCTATTCCAATGTCTTCTAGTTGGAGAATAACTATATCTTGCTAGTAAATTTACTGCAAATGATATATCAGGTCTTGTGTTATTAACAAGATACACTAGTACTCCAATTGCACTAAGATATGTTACTTTAGGACCAAGAAGTTCTTCACCATTTTCATGAAAGCGGAATGGATTTTTTTTCACATAAAGTGATCTTACCACCATTAGTGAACTAAATGGATGTTCTTAATCCATTTAAAATCTTTTGAGCACTTTCTACAAATAATTTGATTGATGCACGAAAATTCTTTTTGCTAAGTGACCAATTTGAAGACCTAAACACAATTTTGTTTAATCAAGGTCTTTCATTTCAAATTATTTCTTCAAACAAGCTATTGCCTTTGATAACTCTTCAGGAGTTTCAATAATATTTAAGCCATCTACATAGACAACAATGATGACAAGTTCTGATCCAGATCTCTTTATAAACACACATGGGCATATTGGATCATTTTTATAATCTTCCTTTAATAGGTATGTGCTCAAAAAATTGAACTACATAAGTCCGGATTGTTTCACCATATAGATATTTATTTAGTTTGATTGAATAAATCTCTCAAAAGTTAGAACTTTGTGCTTCAGGTACTTTAAACTCTTATGGGATTTTCATATAGATATCATTTTCTAGTGAGCCATATAAATAGACTGTCACTACATCCATCAGTCACATCTCAATTTTTTCATGAATTGCCAGACTTATCAAATACCGAAATATGATTGCATCCATTACAGGAGAATAAGTCTCTTCATAATTAATGTCTGGTCTTTGAGTAAAATCTTGCACGACAAGCCGTGCTTTATATCCCACAACTTCATTCTTCTCATTTCTTTTCTGCACAAATATCCATTTATATATGATTGGTTTTATACCTTTTGGTATAAGGACTACTGGTCCAAATATTTCACGTTTCTCTAAAGAATTGAGCTCCGAAGCAATTGCTTTTTTTTCCATTTTGGCCAATCATGTTTGTGCCTACATTCCTCTATAGATGTAGGTTCAATATACTCGTACTCTTTCACTAAATCGCATGCAATATTATAAACAAAAATATCGTCGATATTTGTTTCATTTCAATGCCATCTTTTTACCGTTCTGACGTAATTTATGGAGATCTCCTCATTTTTAGGTACATAAATTTCTTCATTCATGTTGTTTGCCTCTTCTGGATTATTACGAGTCTGTTCTTGAGATTTTATTTCCTCTTGTGGAGTATTACGGGTCTCTGGTTGAGATTTTGTTTCCTCTTATGGACTATTCTCTATGTTCCTTTTTTTTTTTCGAGGATTTTCTCTTTGGAACCAACTGGTCTTCCAAGCTTCATGCTTGATTTAGACTCATTTATTGTAGAAATTTGTCATTCTGGGACATTACGTTTAACTGGAGCATTTGCAGCTGGTATATGAGACTTGATTACCTTTTTCAGGTCAATAAACGCATCTGGCAATTGATTTGCTAAATTTTGCAAATGAATAATCTTTTGAACTTCAAGTTCACATTATCGAGAATGAGGATCAAAATGTGATGGATAAGATTCAAGATTCTTGCTGTGAATGAATATCTAGTTGAAGGTTCTAAATATTTAATTGTCGAGGGAGATTCGTATCCAATATATATTCTCATCCTCCTTTGAGGATCCATCTTTGTGCGTTGTGGAGGAGCAATTGGTACAAATACCGCATATCCCAATATTCTTAGATGATAAATATTTGATTCTGGACCATAAACCATTTGCATTGGGAATATATTATTATAACGTGTTGGCCTGATATGAATAAGTGTGATGCATGCAAAGTTGCATGTTTCCACGTAGATGCGCGGAATCTAGAATGCATAAACATTGGCCTTGCAATCAATAGGAAGCGCTTAATAAATTATTCAGCTAAACCATTTTGTGTATGAACATGTGCAACAGGATGTTCAATGGTTATCCCAATTGACATACAATAATCTTTGAAGATTTGTGATGAAAATTCACCAGTGTTATCTAGACGAATTTTCTTTATTGGAAAATCAGGAAAATGTGTTCGCAAGCTAATTATTTGTGCAAGCAATCTTGCAAAAGTTAAATTGCGAGTCGGTAATACACACACATGGGACCATCTAGTTGATGCATCAATCAGAACCATAAAATATCTAAATGGTCCGCATGGTGGGTGTATAGGTCCACATATATCTCCCTAAATTCTTTCAATAAATGTAGGGTTCTTATACCCAACTTTGTTTAATGAAACCCTTATAATCAGTTTGCCATGAGAGCAATCAGCACATGAAAATTCATTGGTTTGAAAAATCTTTTGGTTTTTCATTGAATGATCACATGAATTTTCTATAATTTTTCGCTTCATAAATGATCCGGGATGGCCCAACCGGTCATGCCAAACTTTGAATGTTTTAATAGTATTTAGACTTTCAATAATATAAGCTTCAACCATGCTTATTGTCGTGTAATACAATCCAGAGGTCATTATGGGTTACATTTCTAATATGCATTTGTAACCCAAAATAATTGATGTAATGCATAAGTATTCTTCATCTTTTTCGTTTATAGTCTCGATATGATATCCATTTCGGTGAATATCTTTAAAACTCAACAAATTTCGTCGAGACTTAGATGAGAATCAAACATCAGTTGTAGTATTTGTCTCGTGTGGTAGTACAATTTGGGCTCTTCCGGAGCCTTCAGTTAATTTTGCACTACCAGATATTGTATTGACATACGTTTCTCTTGTAAATAGAAAAGCAAAATATTTTTTATTGTTGAGTATACTGTGTGTTGTTGCACTGTCTGCGATACAAGCATCTTATTCTTTTAATTTTGATAAATCCATAGTTATCTTCAATAAATAAGTAAAAGTAAGTAATAAACGAAATCAAACTTATAATAAAAGTAACTATTACATAATAAATAACGCAAAACATTGAGAACAAAAAATTTAGATATTTTTGCCACCATTTATAGGATTAGGATGGACAAGAAAATTAACAACATCTAAATGTGTCACATCAAACTTTCCATGGAGAAAATCATCCTGAAAAAAATTCATCGCTACATTCATCATAGAATTTTGAACAAAGTTTGTCTCCACATTCTTCCCTTTTGCTTTTGATGCTTGCTAAAGTTCTACAAGTTGCTTTGGCGTACGACAAGTACGTGAGCAGTGATTGTTCATCCCACATCGATGGCAAACATTTTCTACATTCTTGTTGCACTAAGATTCTTTGTTGCAACCTTACAGTTTTTCATTTTTCTCCCACTTCTGGTAGTTATTTGTACTGTTGGGATTGTTGTGGCAAGAGTAAGGATAATTTCCATGATTTACATATCCACGACCACGACCATGACCACTGTGAGGGCCTTGGTTATATGTATTCGCATTCACTTCCGGGAATGGATCAGAACCACTGGGGCTAGGGGTGGCTAAATAGGACTGCGGTATTCGGGATTTCCCGAATCCCGCAGTCCCGAATTCCCGAACTCCCAAAATTTTTGGGAGTTCGAGAAATTGGGACGGGACCGGAAATGGACATCCTGGTCCCGAAATAATTAGGGACGGGAACAGGAATAGCCGTTCCCGGTCCCAAAATTTTTTACTTACTAAAAATTTGTCCCGCCGAAATTTTCAGGACTTTAGAAAATCGGAACGGGACTGGGAATGAGCATCCCGGTACCAAAATAATTCGGGACGGGAATGGGAACGGGCAATCATGTCCCGAAGTCCCGAATGTCCATGCCTAACTGGGCGTGATTGATGATTTTTCATTATTAATTCATTATTTTATTCAGCCACAAGAAGACACGAAATCAGTTCGTAGTACTTTTTAAAACCTTTTTTACGGTATTGTTGCTGTAGGAGCATATTAGTGACATGAAAAGTAGAGAATGGTTTCTCTAGCATGTCCTCATTGGTAATCTTTTAGCACATAACTTCAGTTGAGAACTGATTTTGTATATGGCAGAATTGTGTTCGCATAGCAGAATTGTATTCACTTACTGATTTAAAATCATGTTAGCGTAAATGCAACTAATTATAACGAGCTTTTCGATGTATCATCGTTTTCTGGTGATCATATCTCTCTTTCAAATTTTTACAAAGAATCTTTTATAGTGAGGTACTCTGCTTTGAGCCCCTCATTAATATGGTGGCGAATAAATATCATGGTTTTCGCCTTATCTTATTGGGATGCTTTATTTGCATCTTTTATGGTGTCTCCGAGACCCATAGGATTTAGATGGATTTCCGTATCAAGAATCCTTGACAAGTATTTTTTTTTCCGGTAATGTCACGAGCAACAAACTCAAGTTTTGAGAGATTAGATATTATAACACTAATTGAATAATTTTACCTTGTGTTTGTAGCTCGACAGTAGAGTCGTGCTGATAACGTGTTGTGAAATCGATGATAATAACAATATGATGAATACAAAGGATAATAAATGTCTGGAAGATTACTTTTCTTCTACAAAGAATAAATCTACACTTGATCTTTCTACAATTTTCCTTCAATGTCTTGGTGTGATCTTTCATCTCATGGTAGAGTCCTATTTATAGGAGATTGAGGGGGTGAGGTATTGGTTTCTCATTGTCCCAAAAACTCATGCATCATCTTAAGTTGACACATCATATTGCATGCTAGATTATTCATCATTGTGTTGACAAGTAGCATCACATTTGTCATGCTCAATCCATGCATATTCTTGTGTTGACAAATCATCAAAGATGCATGTAGATTTATTCATTCACAACATAAAAACATTAAACAAGAATTCGTGACCCTCTCTTGTACATAAACCTTTACTTTTAGTGGATTTTTGGCATAACAAAAAAAAAACGAATTCGTGACCCTCGCTCCTGCCACACTCGATCGTTTGTCCAAATATTAGAGTGAGATGGAACAGTGGGTGCACATCAAGTCTTTTACATTACTCATGGAAATGACACCACATCTGAGGCGGCCGACTGCAGAATATTCATTCCGACACTAACCGACGATAGCCCAATATTGGTTTTTGTCACTCCTCAAAGAATTCATTTGGGGATACGGTAACTCAACACCCAATTCTTCCGGGCCTTCACTACCCTACAGTGTATCAAGCACCCATACACTTGCTAAAACCAAACTATAAGAAAAAATCCTCGTAATCCTTGAACGACTATCTATACCGATTTAACCAAGCGTGCACTGAAATACCCAGATTGTCTATCCCCTTGAGAATAAATGCCCTGCTCCATGGACTCCAATACGGACCATTGGCAACCGCCCTAATGGATGACCCTCTATCCACACATCGCAAGTTAGGCGAGATATGCGAAAGACACATCCGTATAGAAGAAATGGCAGGACCACCCCGAAAAGAGAAGAACCAACCAGAATTTTGCACACCTCACAAGCCATGGCAATCCAATGAGAAACGATGCAACCCGTACCCCAGAATCCCAAAAAATGATGAAACCCCTTAGTTGCTGAAATACACAGCGTATCACACTCTCTGGGTCCCACAAAGCGACATTTTAAAGGCCCTCGGACTAAGCGGGCTTTTGACAACTCCCAGAGAAATGAAACCAAGCAGCATAGAAAATACTCAAAACATTACTGCCACTTCCACAATATCACGGGCACTCCACGGAGGGTATCCATAACCTAAAAGACGAGCTAGAACGACTAGCCCGTGAAGGATATCTTGATGAGTGGATTCAACCCCATCCAAAAACACCCACACCAAAGGCCTTCCACCGTGGACCTATGACAAACAGGAAGAGGAAAATGATCCTAAAGGGAAACCCCCCGCATCGCCATGATATAGGAGAATGCGCGAAAATGAAATTAAACCGCACACGCAAAAGGAAACAACAGAGGTTTCAAAAAGTGTCACAGGTTAGGACCACCAAGACTTCCAATCCAATTTTGTGACAATGATCTCCAAACTTTTGAGCCTCAAAGTCATCCCATGGTGATATCCGCCGAAATCTACGGATATATTATCGATAGAGTTTTTGTAGATCAAGGGAGCGCGTCAAACATCATTTGGATGCCTACCAATGAATGGGATTGGATACTGCCACCCTGCAAGGGTTTTGGGGCGCCGAGTTCAAGTAAACTAGAACTGTTGAACTGCTCACCACATTTGGCCAAGGACTACAGAAAAAGACCATCCCCATCACCTACCTTGTCGGAGAGACATCTTTTTCTTACAACGTGATCCTGGGATGCCCTGCATATTCCAACTCAAATCCATTGTCTCCACCTATCACATGGTAATGGAATTCCCCACAGATAATTGTACAGGACAAGTTAGAGCCAACCTACGCGTTGCGAGTATTTATTACGAAACATATCTCAAACAAAAGTGCCCACAAAGAGAGAAGACACCCAAAATCACCATCCTAAAGAAGAAAAGATCCCTAAAATGCTTCAAATTTTGGAACCCAAGACCATTACTCCCCAGTAAATAAATCCTTCTCATGGAAGGCCACCTGAAAAAATTGTTCGTATAGGCACCAAATTCAACCAAGAACTGGAAGTAGAACTCATACGTTGCCTAAGAAACCATGCAGATGTATTCGCATGGACTTCACCAATTTTCCAGGAATGAGCCCCAACGTAGCCATTCACCGACTTAATATAGGCCAAGGATGAAATAGGTCCAACAAAAGAAGTGACACTTTGGTCTCAAGCGAAACAAGATTATCAAAGGAGAAGCTAAAAAACTTCTCCAAGCCGAATACGTAGAAAAGTCCAATATTCTGAATGGCTCTCTAACATAGTTGATGTGAAATAAGCTGCACCATATGAACAAGGGCTAGTGAAGAAAGCTGATGAAGTTGCATTTAAGCTAGTGGATGTAACTAAAGGAGCTGCAGACCAAGAGAATCAGATCAACAATAAGGCATTAGCTTGGCCTAGTGGACCTATCACTAGAGCTTTAGCTAAGAAGCTCAAAGAGTCACTTGTGGGAGTGGTGTTAGCTTGGTTTGTCAGGGTTGATAGCTTAAAGGACGACCACTCTAAGTCCAATGAGCCACAAGTCCACCTCATCGCTCATCAAGGAGCTTGAAGACAGTGTCCAAGGGGTGAAACTCGACCAAACGGTCCCTTCCCTTCAAATGGACACACACCTTTGCCAAAAAACACATCTCTTTTGAAAGGTTGCAACCTTTCATGAATGGACGCACCTTTCACCAATGGATGTACCTCTTCACTAAGAGTCACGCCTCTTCACCAAGGGATGCACCTTTTCACCAAGGGACGCACCTTTTCACCAAGGGACACATACATTTATCAAGGGACATGTCATTTAAATAAATCGTATCTTTTCAAATGGATGCATTTTTAAGAAACAATGCATCCATTGGATTTTCGTACCCTTTCATTTGGCTTGAGGTCGTGCCTATATAACGCCCATGAACTCATTCATTTGTAGTTAGATTTTGATTATTGAAAATAACTTGTGAGTTATGTTCCTCCTTTTGTTTATAAAGGCTCTTATACTTATCTTTTCTTTACATGAAGTTTAGTGGCGTCTACTTATGGTATTATTCTTTTTTTTTGGATAGGCCAAAATTTATTAAGAATAAATATTTACAAAAGGATAGTTTCGACATTAAGAGCACAGATTGCTCTTGTGATTACAACCAAAACTGCCCCTAGGATAAAGAAATAAAATACATCAGTGATCTCGATGCTCCACTACTTAGCAGATCGCATGTATCTATTATTTGATTGTCAAGGTTCATAGCTGTCAACTTATCATCCCACGAATGGTACACAGCTCACCATTGACTTTTAGAATACGAGCAGCGGGAGTCTTTACTGTCAACATATCAATCCATCAATCGTATCTATTATTTTATTGTGTGTCAAGGATCGTGGCTGTCAACTTATCATCCAATGGACGGTACACAGCTCGCCTATGACTTTTAGAGTATGACTGTGGGTTGGTACACAACTCTGCCCGCGTGCCTGGAAGCTTTCGGAGTCTGAGAGTGATGTATCTTTGACATGTGTGATGGCCAGTTGGGTTGTTCATGCTTCCAATCATCAAGACTACCGTGGTCTCCCATATCACCTGTGTGTACTTGTACCACACATAAACTGAAAGGATAATACTAGGTCCAACTTGTGCAATAAGCTCTCAGAAGCAGTGTTATAAAATCACCCCGCCTTAGGGAGAATATTTGGAACCCACTACCTCTGCCTTCATAATTAAGACGTGTACTTGGACTGTAGTTTGCTCATTCCACTTTACCTGGCAGTTTCCAATGCTTGGGGGACAGTTCCTTCTTAGTCTGCCTCGGGTAATATGCCACAGCAAGTCAAAGCATGCGCATCAAAAATCAGAGGCGCTCTCATCTAGTCTATAAGTAAGGCAGTGGGGAGGGGAATGATTAAGGAAAATAAGAAGCAACCAGACCACTAATCCAGTAACTTGTGG
>JAOWBN010219635.1:0-13308 GCA_028565015.1 Pinguicula moranensis | reverse complement strand
ACAATTGGGCTTCGAGCCCAATTGAACTTAAATGTGATTTAAGTTAATTGGGCCCAAAGCCCAATTCCATCATATAATCTGTCGGCAAGAGAGAAAGGAGAGATATAATTCTTGCACGACTTCTCTGTTCTTGTCTTCTTCTTTCGTTCGAACGAACGAACGAAACTTTGCCGACCGAATCTCGTTCGCCGTTCTTCGCCGGGACTAGCATCCCCTTCGGTTTTCCCAGGGAGTGCTCTTTGGTAGAGAATCTCCTACGATGGGGATTTCCGTGACCTCGATTTCGCAAGATTTCTGCACGGGTTCGACAAATCGCCGACGGGTCGTCGCGGATTCCGGCCGTTCCAGGTTAGTACGGCTATCCTAAGCTCCTAGAACACGAATCAAACACTGATTTGGGTCGATTTCATTGCTTGGTCTCGATTTGAAAGTTTCGGGAATTTAGAAATCGGACCCCATAGATCCTACAGTAGTCACACGATTTCTTCCTCCATGAAGAGATTTATAGTCTCTTCGCCGATTTCAACTTCAAACGTGGTAGAGATGCACTCCAATGAGTTCGTGACGACCAGTGCTGTGCTGACCAGGAGATTTGATCTATCGTTAGTGCAATTGGCGACCTTCACACAACACCCGAGTTGGTTTGCCACCGCCATGAAGAATCTTTCTGCCTAGCAATGTGCCATAGATGCGAATCCAAATCGCACGACTGCTTTCTTTATTCATTATCCCATCCCAAAGCTTGCAGATACCTGCTCGAGCCCATACTGCTTCATCCACGAGCAACTGGGTTTTTGCCATCTTGGAATTGAGGCGGATGAGCACTTCTCCACTCTCTAAAGGCACCATAGAGGAGCCAATGTAGCCTACTTTATGGAGCACAGTTTTAGCCTGCTCCGGTGTTGTCGACCATCTCAATTCCCCAATGATGCAATCCTTTAGCCAAGTAAACTCCTATGGTCGGGAGGTGTATTTCATTCGTAGCTTTGATTTTGATATCCTACTGGTACCGGCATCATCACTGCTACTGTTGATTTTGGAATGTGAGTCGTTAGATGCCCATTCCATGTTTTCCTTTAGGCCAAAATAGCCTAGTTTTGATGAGGCTCGCTTTCATCTGGTAAGTCCCCACCACGAGACTGTTAGTGTATCCTCGAGCAAAAGCGTGCTCTCAGATGGGATAAATCGCACAAGCATGTACCTTCGGCCTAACCGGTTTAGGTTCCTCAGGAGATGTATGTCCCTTACAAACCCGAACTTAGAGAAGAATAACTTCATTTCCTGCTTCATCCATGGTTGAAAATATGATAGGAGATGGTCTCCTCACTCAGGCGAGTAATGTAGCTGCTCTGATTTTTCATCCGATGCTTCCCTGATTGACTTGCTTGTTTACTCTGATCAGACTGAGTCTTGTGGTTGCTACGGGCCACTATCTATCATTCAGCTTTCCTCGGTGGCTACGACACTGACAAGGGATTCTCCTCTAACACTTTAGTGGTAGGATTCTTCTCTTAGGATTTTGTATATGCTAAGATGATTGAATGTTTTAGTGGTTAACTTGTTGTTTGTTGGATTGTTGATTTTTTCTTTTTGGACTATGTTAATTCTAGAGATTGGTGGGATCCCTCTCTCTAGAATTCATTTCTCTCTAATTTTAAAAAAAATAGATTCATTTATCACATGTTTATTAATAAATTGGATTAGTAGGATTTAGCTTCAAACTAAGGTTATTACCGTTGATAAAGTAATCCGATGGTGGTAGGAGGAATGAGTTGTCGAGTGAAAATCCGGATTGAGTGATTTAATTCACTCTAATGAGTGATATTGTTGAAGTATCGAACATGCATCCGGAGGAACAGGAATATGTCGAGTGATGCACCACAACTTTGCTCCAACCATGCCACTGAATTAGTAGAAGCAGCGCGAGCAGAGTTCTATGTTCTTCACAGTGAAGAGAAGGATGAAGTCGCCGTTCAAGCGGAGGAAAATAAAAACATGCTTTTATGGAAGATACATGGACAAACATGGACGCTGCGATTTTGTACCAATCTGATGGCCCACGAATGAGACAAGTTTCAACTTGCAATCTCGTTTTTTCGTTTTGTATATGACACAACCAATGTTGCCGTTTGTAAGTTAAGAAAGAAAAGAGAAAATACTGTAAGCAAGAAAAATGGTTGAGAAAATAACAAAAAGAAGGGGAAGAAGAAATTATTCTTCTCGATAAATTTGTGCATTTGTTTGTTGAATTTGATTCACCTGTTCGTATGAATCTGAAACTCGAGTTGAGTTTCTAAATGGTATCAGAGCATTGAGGTACAGTTGCATTGATTGAGAGCATTGAGGTACAGTTGCATTGATTGCAATTCGTTGATATGACAAGAACCCACGTCGAAAAGAAATTGGAGTTACTAGCGATGAAGCACAAGCAACAAGTTGAAGAATTGATGGAGGAGCAATTGCAGGTATATGGATATGATAATCCTGGTATGCAATTGGTGTCAATTTCGTTGAATGATTCTAATTACTTTCTTTGGAAAAATGTCGTACTGTCGGCGCTTGAGGCAAAGCTTAAAACTGGCTTCGTGGATGGAACTTTGAAACAACCAAGCGAGGATTCGTGGTTTTACTTAACATGGAAGCGAGCAAACAACTTGGTGTGCTCCTGGATCTAGGGTTCCATGAATCCAGAATTGATGAAAACTTATATGTTCATAAAGGATGCCCGAGTTTTGTGGTTGAGCATGAAAAAGCAACTTGTAACTACAAGTCTCCTTTACCTTTTTGAGTTGAAGTGCAGTTTAGCTGTGCTCAGACAGGGCAGCATGAGTGTGAATGAATTTTATAGGAAGCTAAAATGATATGGGATCAGTATGCTGAGTTGAGACTCACTCCCTATGTGGTAGGAGAAATTGGAGTAATGTTGTTAAAAAAGGACAATGAGGACAAGGTAATGGAATTTTTGATGGGACTGAATGAGGCATATGAGGCAACGAGGGATTACATTATTCGGACATCACCTTTACCAGATATTGATGACGTTTATGGCATGGTTATTGCAGCTGAAAAACAAAACAGATGAGTGTTAATGTCACTGCAACTCATGAACGATTGAATGTGGCTATGATGGCAAAAGGAGGAAACTAGAAGAAAGAATCAAGAGGAAGGGGCACCTGAAATCTGGCCATTGTACCAAAATATGACATACCATTGATGAATGTTACAAACTCAAAAGGGTATTCAGAAGGTTGGAGTGAAAAGAGAAATGACAGAGGTCATATGAAGTGCAGTCATTGCACACGCACTGGACATACTGTGGATGAGTACTATAAGCTGAAGGGGTACCTTGAGGAATATTTTGATCAAAAAAGGCGTGGTAAGCAAGGCTATTCAACCAATCAAGTTGGAACTTTTGATGAGGGGACTCCACTGAACTTGAAGGCTGATAGCATTGACAGTCTGTATGAGGCAGTGAGAAGTCTGCAAAGAGAGTTCCAGAGGTTGTCCAATGGAAAGGAGATTGATGGGCAGAATGAAAAATGAATGGTTAACATGGCGCACTAGGATGATTTCTCAGGTACGAAAGTTTTTCAGTCAGCTATGAAACTTGTGCATACTGATGATATAACTAGACATGATTGGATAATTGATACCGGAGCTACGAACCATATGTGTATCAATGAATCCAGCATGACAAATGTATGTCACTTTGATGAATTCACACCAATGTGGCTTCCAGATGGTAGTATCAAGCCAGTGCGGTGCAGTGGAGATGTGGTATTGTCTACTGGAATAACTCTGAAATCATGTCTATATCTGCCAAGTTTTAAATTTAATCTGCTCTCTGTGAGGAAGATGTCTCTGTGCTCAGATATGGGGTTCTATTTCTTGCCTTATCAGTGTTTGCTGCAGGACCTTAGAACCAAGAAAGTTGTGGCAGTAGGACATGTGAAGAAGGAACTATACATTTTGAGTAGTAGATCTTTCATAGAGGATGTGATTCAATAAGAGCAAGATGCATACTTCACTCCTTTACTGAATTTGAAGAGTCTTTCTTTTACCAACTATTTGGCAGAGAATAAACCAAATATGGCATGTACCATTTTGAATTCTAGTTTGTTGCATAGCCGTTTGAGGAATCCCTCATATGATGTAATGAGACATTTGTTCGATCATTCCAGTAAGATTGTTGTGAATGAGAAGGAATTAGATCTTTGTGAGATTTGTCGCCTGTCTAAACACAGTAGATTGCCATTCAATGAAAGTTTACACAAGTCCAGAGCTTGTTTTGAGTTGCTGTACATTGATGTTTGGGGGCCCTACAGAATACCCTCTATCACACATTGTCAGTACTTTCTCACCATTGTAGATGATTGTAGTAGATGCACATGGACCTATTTGTTCAAATACAAAACTGAAGTGTCTCGGTTGATTGAAGCTTTTATTTTTCTGGTTCGAACTCAATATGAAGCTAAGGTGAAAAGGATTAGGACAGACAATGGTACTGAATTCTTGAACTCACAGTGTCTGGAGATGTTTCAATCATGGCATTAGCACCAAAGATCATGCCCTTATACTCCACAGCAAAATGGATTAGTGGAGCGTAAGCACAAAACTTTGATGCAACAAGCCAGATGTCATGTACTGCAATGGGAATCACCATTTTTTGTTCTACACAAGCAAATTCCTGATTTTGAAATGCTGAGGAATTTTGGTTGTCTATGCTATATTGTTGACACTCGTCCTGGCAAGGATAAGCTTGATGCTCGAGCCTTAAAAGGTCTCTTCGTTGGCTATCATTGTGGACAAAAGGATGGTCTTCATTCCTTCTCTGCAGAAGATTATTATCTCTAGAGATGTCAAGTTTTTTGAGGATAAGTTTCTCCTTATTGATGATTGATGTTCCTCTGCCCAAATTTGCACCGAATGACGATAATGAGAATGCACCAAGTAGTTTGGATCCCCAAAGGGACATTCCTTCCTGCAGTTCATCTGACAACCTATCTGATGCAGCAACTTTGGATGCGCCACTTCAATCACAATTGCAAACGTCCCCTGTCTTCAATGCTGCACCTCTTGATGCACATTCTGAGCCACACTTTGGGCCTACAGACATGTCCATTGTTCCTGTAACAGAGTTGCCTCAACCCAGGAGAAGCACCAGGACAATCAATCCTCCACTTTGGCTAGAGGATTTTCATGTATTTGCTGCAAACTCAGACTATGATATCGCAAATGTGGCCACACCCTCTAATAAATGTTGCTTATTTACTAGTGGTTACTGCACATTTACTGTTAATTTCTCAGGTCTGAATGAGCCTAGGTCTTACAACCAAGTTAAAACTGATGCAAAATGGTTGTTACCAATGCAGTAGGAATGCAAGCTTTGGAGGATAATCAAACTTGGACACTCACTGATTTGCCTTTGCATAAGAAGGTAATTGGGTCAAAATGGGTGTACCATGTCAAGTGCAAACCTGATGGTTCAGTGGATAGATTTAAAGTCAGACTCGTAGCAAAAGGTTACACTCAAGTTGAGGGAGAGGATTTCTCTGAAATCTTCAGTCCAGTTGCTAAAGTGGTTCTTCTCTTTGCCATCTCTGCCTCAACACTGGCCTGTGCATCAGTTAGATGTAAACAACGCCTTCTTACATGGGACTCTTGAAGAAGAGGTACACATGCATCCACCCCTTAGTTACACCAAGGCAAAGAAGGATCAAGTATGCAAGCTGATCAAGTCCCTTTATGGCTTGAAACAAGCTTCCAGGCAGTGGAATATTGCTTTCACTGGCCAACTGGTATGGCTTCACTCAATCTCCTCATGACCCTTGCTTTTTCTCACTGTCTAAGTCCAGCCATCACTTGTTTCTTATTGTTTACGTTGATGATGTCTTGATCACAGGGACTTCAGTGGATGAAATCTGTCAAGTTCAGCACTTTCTTCATTTTGCTTTCACAATCAAGGACCTCGTCGAAGCCAGATACTTTCTGGGAATGGAAATCGCCAGGTCTGATGCCGATATGTACATTAGCCAACGCAAGTATATCAGGGACTTGTTGACAGAATCTGGGCACCTCCAGTGCAATCATACTCCAACTCCACTGCCTTCTGATCTCAAGTTTGATGCTGCATATCAAGATAGCTCACCTCTCTATCATAACCCTGAGAAGTATAGACGTTTTGTTGGCTGATTACTCTATCTCAATTACACGAGGCTTGGCCTCACTTATGCAGTGCAATAGTTGAGTCAATATGTGCATCAGCCGCATGATTCCCACTGGAATGCAGTCTTACACGTTCTCAGATACATCTCTTGGAATCAATCTCTCATCCTCTTTTATTCCTACTCCCCTTAAGTCACACTGATTGTTTACAGTGATGCTTATTGGGGCACCTGCAAGACTTACAGGCTTTCTTCAACGGGGTATTGCATCTTGCTTGGTTCCAGCCTCATCTCTCGGAAGACAAACAAATAGGTTACCATTGCTTTCTCCTCAGCTGAAGCGGAATATCGTGCCATGGCCATGACTGTTCGTGAACTGCAATGGCTCGTTTACATGCTAAGAGATTTCCAGTTTTCTCCCACTCTTCCCATTCAATTTTGGTGTGACAATAGGGTGGCGCTAGACATCACAGCCAATCCCGTCTTCCATGAGGGCACCAAACATATTGAAATTGATTGCCATGTTGTTCGGGATCAATTCAAGTATGGTCTTATCTATCAACAACACATTGCTTCGAAGCATCAGCTTGCCGATATTCTCACTAAGGCTCTTCCAGCTACCGAATTTTACTTTATCCTTTGCAAGATGAGCTTATGGAATGCTCATCTTGAAGGGGGTGTTGAAATATCGAACAAGCATCCGGAGGAACAGGAATATGCCGAGCGATGCACCACAAATCTGCTCTAACCATGCCACTGGATCAGCAGAAGCAGCACAAGCAGAGTCCTATGTTCTTCACAGTGAAGAGAAGGATGAAGTCGCCTTTCAAACGGAGGAAAATAAAAATATGCTTTCATTAGTGAATGAAAGATATGTGGACAAACATGGACGCTGCAATTTAGCACCAATCTGACGGCCCACTGATGAAATGTGTTTCAACTTACAATCTTATTTTTTTCATTTTGTATAAGACCCAACCAATGTCGTTGTTTGTAAGTTAAGAAAGAAAAGAGAAAATACTATAAGCAAGAAAAACGGTTGAGAAAATAACAAAAAGGGAAGAAGAAATTCTTCTTCTCTAGAAAACGCGCATTTGTTCGTTGAATTTGATTCAGCTGTTCGTCTGAATCTAAAACTCGAGTTGAGTTTCTAAAGATATTGATGGATTATTCTAGATATCACCATCAATCAACCCTAATATATCGTACTGAACGGATCCAATATATGTCCTGTGCTCTCAAAGACGTCTTTCTTGGCATATGAAGAACGAGGCATGAGTTTGCAGTCGATTCCTCGAATAGAATAACGAGGAGAGCTAACTTGACTGTGTGTGGCTTGCATTCTTGTTCAAGTTTCCCAACTCTTGATGTCATTCTTTCCACGTCCACTTACAACACGCGATTCTCACTAGCAGCCATCACCCAACCGGTTATTTCATTGGGATCAGTAGGAGGGACAGTTTCAGAATCCAAAACATTGAGGCATCCGGCTAAAGCTGTCCTCAGCTGCATCTGCTCAAAGAGCAGAACTTGTGATATGACTCTGAGTGGGCACAACACAATCATCGATTGGGAGCTTCAACAAATCAATGACACTGCAAAGATGCACACGCCAAGGATGCGCCTGCATCCCAATTGAAACATGAATTTGTAGACTATCCCGATCATCCTCTTTGTCCAATCTCAACAGTAATATTTCATGGCCCTGTATAGCAAACCCATTGTGCAAAGATCTTGCCGAATCTGGCAACGCTTCAACCAATAAACGAAATTTTCCAGGTTTCAAGTTTACATCAGAAGCAACCTCAGCAAGATAATCATCCATCAATGGCGATATCTCTTGGTCAAACGACAAAGGAGACATAGAATTAAGGTTTAGCACAGAGGAAACAAAGTGGCCAATCATTCTTTCAACACAATCACTAACTAGGTATGAGTAAGCAATCCAAAGTTGTCAACTCTAGCTGTACGCCTATTCTCCTTTCTAGCAGGTTGATGACAGACACACCATGGCCACCACCGCCACTGGCAGCGGAGCGTGCTTCTCTCCCTATGATGCCGGACAAGTGCAACTTGATGGATCAACTCAAGCAAATCCACGCGCGGAGGATCGTCGCACTCATGACACCTTTGCCGTCAGCTGCTTGCTCAACTTCTGTGCCTTTCCTCTCCCAGCAGTCTTGATTATGGCATTATGCAATGAAACTCTTCATAAAATACTCCCATTCCTAATACATTCACGTGGAACACATTAATTAGAGCACAAGCTAGTAGCTCAAATCCTTCTCAAGGTTTGATCCTGTATGCCGAAATGCAAAGGTGTGGAATTTCACCAGGGAAGCACACTTTTCCTTTTGTGCTCAAGGCCTGTTCTAATACAAAGATGGTGAAAGGCTGTGAGCAGGTGCACGTTCATGTATTGAATTATGCATTGGAGTCGGACATACACGTTGCTAATGGCCTGGTGAGAGCGTATCAGTATGTAGAGAGTTTTATGATGCACGCAAGGTGTTTGATAAATTACCGTGCCAAAATTTAAGTATTTAGACGACTATGATATGCGGGTATGCTCAGAATGAAAGTGCAGATGAAGCAATCAGCTTGTTTCATAGAATGATCGCAGATGGGCTTGAGCCTAATGAGGTAGTTCTTTCTTCGGTACTTTCGGCTTGTGTCGCAATCAACATGCTTGGACTTAGGAGAGCAGATCCATCTGTGTATTGAGGGAGGATTGGAAATGAATCTGATTCTTGGGACTGCAATGGTGAACATGTTTGCAAAGAATGGACAACTAGTTAAAGCAATATAGTGCTTTAATGCAATGAAAGAGAGAAATATTACAACTTCGAATGCGATAATTTGCGGGCTGGCCGCTCACGGGGAGGCCAAAGAAGCTATCCATTTATTCACAATGCTGGAATGAAAAACTAAAGCAAACGAGATTACCTTTGTTGATGTTTTGTCTGCGTGCTGCCACGTGGGGTTTCTAGATTATGGTAAGGAAGTTTTCTACTCTATGAGAAGGAATTACAGTATAGAACCCAAAATAAAGCATTATAGCTGTATGGTCGAACATGTTTGGAAGAGCTGGTCGGATTTTGGAGGCTGAAGAACTGATAAGAGGGATGGTTTGTAAAGCTGATGTGACTATCTGGGGTGCCTTGCTAAATGCTTGTAAAGAGTGCGGGGATATTGAGGCTGCTGAGAGAGTGGTGAAAGAAATTCTTCATTTGGATCCTCATAATCATGCAGTGCATGTTGTTTTGTCGAATATGTATGCGAATGCTGAAAGATGGGAGGATGTGATGAGGCGGAAGATAGGGGATGAAGGGAGTGAGTTTAAAGATATCAGCTGGATGGAGCATTGTGGGTAATGGTGATGGCTGATCATTAGGATTTGAAGACAACCAACATAAAATTATGAAGCTAAAGTAAATTGTAGTAGGAACATCTGATGCATGATCAGTATATATACAAAAGCTGGTCATTTTTTTTCCAACAGAGCCCTTTGGTCTATAGTGGCAGGTACCATGATGAAACTTACTAACATTCCTATTGTATCACTTTGTCCTCCACACAGAAGGTACTTTCTGCAGTATACATAATTGCCTATGCTAAATTTTTCGGATTCCTACCATTTGCTTCCATAGTCTGAATTACCCTTTGAATTAATTCAACAGAGAGATGTGAAATGTCCTCAAACCACCAGTTTGAATCCTCACTGTGGATTTTTACACCAATGTTTATCCCGTTCCATAGGATGCTCCCTCCAGGGCTTTGCAGGATACCATCCAAATAAAGAACGATCTGTACAAACAAAACTGGAGAGCCAAAACCCTCTAACTTCACCGTAAATATCAGTCATCTTAATACAGAAGTACCACAATTCTTGGTGTGAACTCTACTCGACTACCATAGCAGAGCTTGAATACTGGTAGAAATATATCAGCACCTCCCGGAAATTCTTCAAGAGATACACTAAATGTCTTTTTGGGCTATAGATCTAATTAGAACGAATTTAATAGTTAAAGTAAATATGAATGAATAATACCTTTAATGCGGAAGCGTATAGAATCGTACTGTTCTGGTTGATTATATCACGAACATGAACATGAGTCTACCAGAGTTTCCTTGTAATTCACGTACTCAGATCTCCTCCAGGCCTTCACAGATGATAAGGCAACAATTCTAGAGAAACTATATATATGTTTCTGGGTCTCAACACATGAGAATAAGAATGCTGAAGTGAGTAAATAAGCGTACTGAACACTCTATTTATAGGGAGGGATTAGAGTTTAGTAATTAACATATAATTACATAATTGACCCTAAATCTAATTAGGTAGTAGAATCATACTCTAACAGCTTTCACTCGAATACGTAAGTCGTATTACAAAATACAATATCCAAAATCTCCTGACGTTTCATACGAAATGAGTCGCGCGACTACAAAGTAACTAGTAGTGTTATATTAAGTCATCATCTAACTAATATGACACTTTCAAAGCAACGATACCTCAAACCCTCTTCGCATCACCGATAACTACATATTCCTTTAAGCTATACAATATTTGATTACATACTTAATGTAACCACCATGGCAAATATGGTGAAGCTAGACAGATTATTCCTTAAACACTAATGACCATCCGTATCAACTCGATTGCTTTTCTAGCATGGTCGGCTGGACTATATAGATCCTAACTCTTGGATGACATACTAAAGTAGCATCATCAAGCCTCCATTTCAAGGCATAGCTCTAAGTCAAAGAGTAACATCTAAATGGACAAACGTATGTCCACATGATCACACAATGACAATCAGGGGATTCTTTTGTCATTTTCACAACGGTCGTTCTACAGCACACACAGTATGATATGTATCTCATGGCATGACTCCCACATAGGTGGGCATGTCACTTACTTATGCCATGCGAATCGTAGCCGTTGATAAATACACTTAGTCTTTATCCTCTACACTTGGCTCTAAAGCTTTAATGTGAAAACTCAGACATTTCACATTCGATTCACTTAGAATTTCATTTCAGACCTACTGAAGCGACTGTCCAGAACATTTATCAGTCTCATCTTTCATGCTACACAAGCATAAGGGCGATTTTCCTTGTAATAGGGCCAATCATTAAGCTTTCTGTGACATTTATTGTGCCTTATTAATTGATTGTATACACTAGAGTATTGCTCAAACAAAAGAAAACGTAAACTTTATTTTATAATCAATTGTTACAAAATCATGTCCTTATTATTTACAAGATGTGATCAAACCCTACGTAATCCTAAACTCATGACATGCGCTCTAAACACATCTCTAAGAATGGGTTTGATCATCGGATTGGCAATCATCTTGTCAGTAGAAATATACTTGATGTTGATATCTGTTTGTTGACAGTGTCTCGAACAAAGTGATATCTTCTCTTGATGTGCTTTGTCTTTCTATAAAACTTTGGGTCCTTAGCAAATTGAATTACTGCTGTGTTGTCACAACTCAGCTCTACATGTTCATCGGGCTTTGGCGTCAAATCATGGTACTGTAGAAAGCTTCTTAGCCAGAGTGCTTCTTGCACTGTTACACTGCATGCAACATATTCTGCTTCCATAGTTGACAAAGTAATGCAGTCTTACTTCTTGCTGCACCAAGATATAGCTCCTCCACCAATAATGAACCATATCCTGAGGTTGACTTGGATTTTTTCAAATCGCTTCCCCAATCGACATCCGTGTATCCTCTCAGCCGCATGTCTCCCCCTTGATAACATAGGACTAGATTGGCCATTTCACGAAGGTAACGAAAGATCCTCTTGACTGCTTGCCAATGAACAGACCCGAGTTACTTTGGTAACGGCTCACCAACCCAACCGCGAAGCAGATATTCGGCTGTGTACATAACATGGCGTACATCAAACTTCCTATAACACTTGCATAGGGAACATTGCTCATTTTTTCCTTTTCTTTATTTGTTTTTGGGCATTGGTTTAGGCTTAGTGCCAGACCCTTATCAATAGGGGTATCAACAGGTTTAGAGTAATGCATCCTGAATCGCTCTAAGGTTTTGTTTATATATGCTTATTGGGACAAACCCAACATTTTCTTAAAACTTAAAAAATAACTTTACCCAGTATATTCCCAACTAAGTTGGGGTCTGGGGGGTCTGATGTACGCGGCCTTACCCTTGTAATTATACAAAGAAGTTGTTTCCATTTTGCGACCCAGACGGGTATCGATCCCTGGACCTCATAGTTGTGAGATTTAGTTGCTCACCACTTGAGCCACCAGGACTTGATATGTCAGCGCATGAGGTGATTTTATAAAACAGAGTAATTTGATCAAATAAGTATGCTTTTTTGCTTTTTGGGCACCACCTTCAACCTTGTAATTATGGGTGACCAAGTGGATAATCGGCTCGAATATTGGCCATACTTGGATCCGCCCCGAAAATAAATGAGACCAGAAATTTGGTCATGGTCCTATCCTGAATACTCGAATACTCACATTTTTTGGGAATTCGAGTAACGAGACAGGTTGGGTTTCAAAAATTCCCGCATACTTAAGTCATATGCCTAAAAGCGAGAATTTGATTCGGGTAATGATCATATTCGACCCCATCCCGAAAATAAACGGGAACAGAATTATGTTCTTGTTCCCATCCCAAATACTCAATTTTTTATAATTTTCAAAAATTCGGATAACGAAACGGGACGAATTTCAAGTTTTTGAAAAGAAACTTGAACAGTTTGGCCACCGTTACTTGTAAGATGGTTGAGACAAATAAGTTACTTAAAGAATATTATTAAAAAAATAAATCACTTTATCAATTTTAAATAATATTTCAATTTCAATCACCTTATAAATTTGTAATTATCATTTAGTTTTCGATCACTTTATCAATTTTAAGCCTACCTTAATCCAATTTGTTAAAACAGAACCCTATTTTTCCATCTTCTTTTTTTTTTTTACAAAAGTAATCTTTTTTAATACCAGAAAATAAAATTACAAAATATATTATTTTTGAATAAAGTGTATTTCAATTTTCATTATTAAATTTGATTATTTCCTTTTTCTACTTCTCGGAATCCTATTCTCCAGCCGACCTGACAAATTCCTGTAATTTTCCTCCTCACACGCCTTTAC
>JAOWBN010219624.1:0-13308 GCA_028565015.1 Pinguicula moranensis | reverse complement strand
GTGTTGAAGGCAAGAATTCAAAATAATTACAAAAACAACAAAAAGATGAAGCTAAATTTCACATTTGTTAAGCATTTTATGTATGTTTTAAAACCAGACATCCTACATATGATGGAGGAGTTCCACTAGAATTGTTGTAGAGTGAGAGGGGGAACTCTGTCCATATCATGTTGATAGCAAAAAATTGGCTCACCTACACAGGACTGCAAACCAATTATCCTAATAGGGAGCACATATAAGATACTCTCAAAAGGTATTGGCAATCAGGTTGAGTAAGGTACTCAAAGAGGTGATCTCCACAATCAGATGAAAAAGATAGAAAAAATTGAAGCAGTAACTGAGATGAAAAAGATGAAAAAACTGGCACTAATTTTTAAGATAGATTTTGAGAAATATATGGTAAGCTAAAATTTTGGGGATGAGATAATAGAAAAACTGGGATTTCCAAAGGTTTGGAGGAAGTGGATTAGGGCATGTTTTAACTTGCAACAACGTCAGTCCTCATAAACAGGAGTATAGCTGATGAATTCTATTTAGAGAGGGGCTTGATACAGGGTGATCCCATTTCACCATTTTTTTTCTTAATGGTGGCTAAGTGTTTATCGGCTATGGTCCAAAAAGTATCAGATTTACAACTCTTTGAAACAATAGAGATTGGTGTAGATAAGGTGAAACTGTCTCATCTGCACTTTGAAGATGATATGATACTTTTTGGAAACGCGTCTTGGAGTAATGTAAGTGCCTTTAAAGCAATTCTATAAAATTTTGAAGTGTTATATGGGATGAAGATCCAAGCGTAGCTTACTAGGTATAAATGTGAAGGAGGCTACACTTGGTGAAATGGCCGGATACTTGACTTGTGAGAAAGGCAGTCTACTTTTTACATATCTTGGGTTGCCAATTGGAGCAAATCCAAGAAAACCAGGGACATGAAAACCAATAATTGAGAGGTTTCAGAAGAGACTCGGCTCTTGGGAAAACAGGAATCTATCCTTCTGAACAACCAGCGAAGAGGGAGGTATAGGAATCATAAATATAGAAGTTTTTAACAGGGCAATGTTGGGAAAACGAGGGGAGGGGAGGGGTTGAGTCCTAAAACACAAAGGATTTTTGGAAGAAAATTAGGTCAAGATATGGGGAGGGGAATATGATTAGCTTGGGAAACCTGAAATAAATGAGAGTGGGGCAGGAAATGGGGAGAAGAGGGAGGAGAAGAGGGCTAACATCTTACTTTACATGGTGGCTGGATATAAAAACAACAACTATGAGTTGATTTAAGGAAACATGGTGCGTAGGGTAGGGAGGGGAAATAATATACTATTTTGGGAGGAGGCATGAATAGGAGAGGAGACCCTTGCTGTTATATTTGAGAGGTTATACATAATTGATAAGTTGAGGTGAAAAACAATTCAAGAGCATGGGGAATGTGTAGATGGGGATATGGACATGGAAATGGGATTGGAGGAGGGAGCTAAGAGAGTTAGAGGAGAGTAATCTTGTCTCTCTAACAAAGTGTTTAAACAATGTCATCTTACAGAAAAACGTGAAGGATAAATAGTACTATACTTTCAACAACGAAGGAGATTTCAAGGTCAAGGAAGCATACATAGATCATGAAAGAACTTCCTGCATACTTTAATCAAGAGGCGATTCACAACCTACTCTAGGTTTGGAACAAATATATCCCGAAGAAGGCATCGATATTTTTGTGGTGATACCTACAAGATAGACTGCCTACGAAATGCAATCTAAGAAATAGGCAGGCCAATCGATTGAATGTAGCTTCTGCAGAGAAGAAATAGGGGACCAAAAGCATATTTTTCATCAATGTCACTACAGTTCGATGATCTGGTCGAATGCAAGATCTTGGCCTACCATTCCAGATAAAATGGCACGGGTCACATCTCTAGAACAACATATGAGCCTCATCCCACAAGGGGTGAACAAGATGTTGTGGTATGTCATTTGGGGAGTTGTGTTATGGCAACTTTGGAACATGCATAACCAGGTGCACTATAATTCTAAGAAGTTTTTGGTACACGCCTTATTCACAAACATCCGGGTTATAGTATGGAATTGGATCGAAGTGAAAATGATATACCAATCTTTTGATTACTCCCTCGCCGATTGGATTTTACAACAATTATTTGTTTGCTCGGGTGTAAGAAGATTTTGTGCCGAGTAAACAAACAAGAAGATAATTTTGTCCTTTTGTATCTATTAGTTTTTTGTCAACAAAAGTTTTAGCTTATCCCAAAAAAAAGAAGATTTATTATAGCACTTCTCGCAATAAAGTGGTTGCAGTGCGAGCTCGGATTATAATATCCGGGTGTTAGGGTTTTAGGTTTACCAAATTAGAGAAATGATGCAAAATAAAAAACTAATAAAAAATAAGATGAAATCAAAAGTAATTCATCACTTTCCTACTACTATCAAATTGACCATGTATCGAATAAGAAAGAACACTCATCATCTGTTTATTTCAAACACACTGATTCAGTTAGAACCAACACGAAAATAAATTAGTTTAGGTAAGGAAGCATATGGACACTAGCTCAGTGAGGGATAATCCTTAGTGATTGGATAAAGTGCGTCTATCGCCATGCCACATGTTCCTGACTTGGCTTTGCCTGACTTCAACACACTCCCAACACGTTGTATTGTATTTTACATAAATTCTATGTCCGTCAAGTGGTTTGATGGTTGAAGTTTGTATTAAGAGGCCTCGAGTTTGAAAGGATTTTGGATAGGGGATAAGGCATTTGTGGAGAGTTTTAACAGACTTTTCAGGGTTGATACAATATGGGAGAGAGGCATAGCTAGTAGGGCTGGTGGGGAAGAAGGAGTATGAGTATGGAGGTGGGAAGCATATGTATTATATTTTTTGGTTTGAATGAGCTCCTACTTACATTTTTTTTTACAAGAGTCACATAGGCTGCCAGTTTCAAATTTTAGTTTGAGAAGTCCAATTACTAGCTCTTCCCTTAATAGTTTGGAAATTAGGTCTAAGTTTGCGTGTGTTAATCTCCTATGCCATATCATGCATTCATCCTTTTAAGTAACTAGACACTTCACACTTTTATTAGGAATATCCTCTAGAGGTGCATTTGATAGATTAATTAACTGACGATAAACGGATGATTTGAAAGTAATCCACACTCACAACATGATTTAGGTATTAATCCACACGCCCGTGCCTGCTACCGCCATTAGACACCCCAGACGATGAATACGTCGGTGAAAACAGTCTTGTGGTTGCAAGGCCTTAAGAATTTTACGCCACCAAGGTGATGTTTTGCACTAGTGAACTTGCTGAATTAATAACCCGTCACGTTCCATTCCACCATATTTCGCTCATATCACCTCCATACAAAAGGATCTCTGCTCCTCTAGCCAAGCCGCTTGTTAGTTATGCCAAATTCTTAATCTTGAGGCCTCCGTGCAGCCTGATTCCATAGAATTTGTTCCACCCAACCCAAGTGAATTGAGAGAAAGGGTAAGAAAATTGTTACTGGAATTAACATCGGCTTTGAATATGTCTCACTTGCAGGAAACACAAGAAGATCGTTGGTCTTGAAAACTTAACATACAACAGTACACCATGAGGGATGCTTACAATGCTGTCATGACCGAGCAACCATCACCATATGCAACACAAGAGACTGATCAATCTGGGGCAAAAACACACCTAGGAAAGCTTCAATCTTCGCATGGAGAATGATTCAAAGGAGGCTACTAACCAAGGAAAACCTCAGGAAAAGGAAAATTCAAAACCAACCACCCTACTAAATGTATTTTTTGTATAAAAGAGCACGAATAGAGCAACACATTTATGGAATGCAAGTTCAGCAAAAGAATTTGGGGTATAGCCAAAAGCTGGCTAGATCTACATAGGAGCTAAAAGATTTGGAAGAAACAAACATTTGAATGAAGATTACAACTTGCAAGAAAGAGCTAGATCTTCAATGATCTTGGCTATGTATTACGTGACGTATATATATGCAATGTAAGTGTACAAATCAAGTTAAGATTTACTACTAAACAAAGGAATTTTTGTCTTCACAGTTAGATGGATTGGTAGAGAATATATAGTCGAGATCGTGGAGTAACTTCTTGAGAAATTCTCAGCCAGGTGGGTGTGTTTGGATGAGGTTCAGAAGAGACACGATTCTCATCTATATTGTTAACATTCCCCCACAAGTTGATGGGAGAGGGAGTGACCAAAAGCTCGGCTCATAATAGTTGAAAACGTGTGGTCCCTAAGCCTTTTGTGAATATATCTGCAAGTTGATCATGAGTGCTAAGGTGACGAATAACAATACCTTTATTAATGACCTTCTCTCGAATAAAATAATAATCAACTTCGACATGCTTTGTTCAAGCATGAAAGACCGGATTAGATGCAAGAGCAAGAAGCCCAATATTATCACACCAAATAACATGACATTTAGTGGAATCTGGAAATCTCGAAAGAGCATTCGAAGACAATATAGTTCAGCCGTGGTGAGAGCCAATATCGGTCAGACACTCATTCTCTTGCTGGTGAACAGATACCAATATCGAATATAGAGAGGTGTACAGCATAAGGTATGAATACAGGTGGTAAGGACACTTTGCCTAATGGGGAGGAAAATTGTCCATGTGAGTCCGGTCTCACTTCTTAAGCCTGTCCAACTCAATGTATGGAGTCCACCTAAAATTGAATGGTGGCCTACCTCCCTATCCCCCCAAACTCAGGTAGCACATTTGGATACTACACATGATATTGTACCTCAGACATAGTTGGAAAGAAGAAGCTCTGAAGATCCACTCGCTGGCAATAATCATGTAATGCTGAACATAGAGCTACCCCAGGTATGGATATGTACATGAGTTGTCATATTTTGCAGGGCTGGCAAATGAAGGATGCTACTATGATGGGTCATATGGAGGTGAGTTGTCATATAAGAGATATAGAGACACAGGTACCTCAAGATCAGATTAGTCTCAACTCTAGACCTTAGCTTTAGGAATGTGCTAGGCTTCTCAACACACCCGGTATGCCTGTACTTGATAATAATTTATTAGATGACTTCCTCCCATTAGAGAAAAGTAACCCCTGTGCAGAGGCAATACTCACTCCCCTCCCATGATAACCAGGAGCTCTTGAAGGTACGTAAGGAACTTGATCAGATCTTAAGAAAGCTGGACAATACATTGTATCAAAAATCCAGACTGAAGTGAATCCAGTAGGGTAATGCCAACACAGCCTACTACTATAGGTGGATCAATAAGACCAAAAGTACAAATGCCATCCAGGGGATATGGGATGAACAGATTTGGTTGGAAAGAATCGGAGGCAGTCAAAAACTGTTTTAAAAAGCATTTTGAAGATAGGTACAAAGAATAGCCTTGGCAAAGACCCACACTATCCGGGATGCTCTTTAAGAAACTATCCACTGAATCCAGACAGAGCCTGATCTCCCCCTTCACTGAAAATGAAATTCTGGGAGCTATAAGATCATGTGGCAGTGGAAAAGGTCCAGGTCCAGATGGTATGAACTTCAAATTCATAAAACATTTTACCTATCTACTGAAAGATGAAATCTGTCATTTGATGTTAGAATTCTACAAAAACAGCAGGATTGCAGCAGGCAGCAATGCTGCTCACATCTCCCTGGTGGCTAAAAAGGATAATCCACTCAGAGTTAAGAACTATAGACCAATAACTTTAATTGGATCTATGCCTAAAATCATATCTAAATTCCTAGATCTACACATTGCTGCAGTCATGGATGAAGTGATAGCCCCTAGCCAAATGGCCTTCCTCAAGGGGAGAAAGCTTTTAGATGTTATTCTGATTGCAAACGAGGCTGTGGATGAGCTGAAAAAAACTAAAGAAGCAAGCATTTATTTTTAAAGTGGACTTTGAGAAAGCATTTGATACCATAAATTGGAATTACCTGCAACAAGTTATGGAGCATATGGCCTTCCCACCAGCATGGATCTCTTAGATCATGGAGCTTCTCAAATTTGCATCTACTTCTACATCTAAATCTATTCCCATAAATGGAAGCCCAACGTCTGAATTCATTGCACACAGAGGCCTCAGACAAGTTGACCCCTTGTCACCATTCTTATTTCTCCTTGCAGCAGAGGGGTTTTCTGTGATGTTAAGCAAAGCAATTGAATTACAAAAGTTCAAACCGGTACAAATTAGCAGAGATAAGGTAGGATTATCTCACCTTCAATTTGTTGATGACACCTTGTTGTTTGGAAAAGCAACGTGGTATACTATCAGAACTTTCAGAGCTACACTGCACAACTTTGAGCTCCTATCTGGTCTTCGTGTCAACTTCAGCAAAAGCCATCTCTATGGAATCAACATCCAACAGAGTACTCTAGAAGATATGACAGCATATATGAGATGTCAGGCTGGGCACTTACCAATGAGGTACCTTGGTCTGCCTGTAGGAATCAACCACCATAGATAGAAAGCTTGGAAACCAGTCTTGGACAAGTTTGAAAGGTCACTCAACTCATGGGAAAATAAATACCTGACTGCAGGAGGCAAATTGATCCTAATCAATGTAGTTCTATCTGCCCTCCCAGCACACTACCTGGCTTTCTACAGAGCCCCCCCTCGGATTCTGAAGAAAATTACATCAATACAGAGAGCCTTCTTTTGGGGAACCACTAAAGAGAGAAGGCGAATGTGTTGGACATCCTGTAGAAAAATAGCATTGTCCTAAGGTAAAGGTGGATTGAGGATCAAAAACATAAAAAGCTTTAATATGGCTATGCTGGGAAAATGGGGGGAATGAATCCTAATAGGTAAGCCAAGCCTGGCCACTAATATTATGAAGTCAAGGTACAACACTGAAGGATGGTTAAAGGTGGGAAACCTAAGAGAATTAGGAAAATCCCAATAGCAAACTGAAGCTATCAGAGGACGCAGAAGGGGAGCAGCCTATGCTTCTACTTGGTGGAATGAGATCCATGAGGTTTTATCCGGGAATTGGTTCACTGAAAATGCTAAGATCTGCCTTGGTACTGGGGATGGAGTCAAATTTTGGCAGGATGCATGGGGTGACACCAGAAAGCTGGTAGAATCATTCCAGAGCTCTACAGAATATATGTTGATAAGAACATCCATGTAGCAGAGACGGGGAGATGGGAAGAAAATAGGTGGATTTGGGACTTGAAATGGAGAAGAAACTTTAAGTTCATGAGCAACCGTATCTGACTAACTTACTGTCTGTTGCAGGATACTGCACCAATCGTGGAGGTGAGGACCACTACAATTATAAAGATAGTCTAAATGGAATATGCACTGTGAAGGCAGCTTACAAGCATATTGAGGATACAAATGAAATAATGTTCTCCACCGAGGAAACAAGCAAACTCAGCTCCCTCTAGAACAAATTTTCACAGAAAAAATACATTATCCTGGCCTAGAAAGCATACCTGGATGCACTGCCAATCAAAAAAAGTTGCAAAGGAGAAACATCATCGTTGATGATTAGAAATCACGCTGCACTCTCTGTCACTCAGGTTAGGAGGATATTGAACATTTAATTAGCACTTGCCCTATAACTATTTCTGTTTGGCATGGAATCCTAAAGTGGCTATTCTAGGAGAGAGGAGGCAGTAATCAGCAGTCCCCTGCACCATCCTTGGCAGGCTTAGCACATGTGAACCCACAGGTACAAACCTGGAGGCATGGAAGTCCATATGGATATCCTTCATATGGCACATCTGGTAAACACAAAACAATGTACACTTTGAAGTGGCGAAAATTGACACACAAGACATTGTACAAATCATCCAGAAAAATACATGGTTGGGAATCAAAGCTAAGAAAAAACCTGAACAGTTTTCCTACTCCCTTGGTGACTGGAAAATGCAGCCGGTTGCTTGCATGCAATTCTAAAGGGCAAGTGGACCGAAAACTCCTACAACATTCTGCTAAGATCACTATAGATAGGGACTTTGCCTAATTTTTTGAATAATGAAAGCACAAACATCCATAAGATGCAATATCAGATCTGCACTAACATAGACAATAATTTGTGAAATGAGGACTGATCTGCAGTAACATGCTAGAAACTGTGAAGAAGTGATGGAAAAGAGCACATGACTTATAGGTGTGGCATGAAATTGTAAGAAACTACACAGCTATGAGAAGAGGAAAACAAAGGAAGGAATGGCACCTTCCGAAGGGGTAATCCTTAATTGAGCACTGCAACAATCACATGACCATTATACTATAAGGTGAGCAGGTAGAACTGAGACCATGATATATCTGGGCTCAGTAAAGACGCTTGTAGTTATAAGATCTTAATCTGATGGCAGTCTGTATAACTGAAAGTTAAATGACAAATGTTACAAGAAATTACAACAATCATAAGACTAGGATGCTATGAGGTGAGCAAGCTGCATAGTTGAAGGTCAACTGATCAATGTAACAGTGCTCCAATAAGGATCCCTTGAGGGTAGGCATGGTTATTGTATTTTTCTTCTTCTTTTTTTGTTCTTTTCTCCTTCTTCTGATCTTGTATATAACTTTGTATTTTTCCTTATATATAAAATTTGGCTTAATAAAAAAAACTATCAGAGAAATAAAGCAGGACAATCAATTGTATGAGTTACAATGAGACTTGTCACTATCTCTTGGTGAGGGAGAGAGTATGTCTTATCAATTCACCTAGGATAGTCCACCTATTCAAGGTTGGAACTTGACAAACAATGAGGGTCAACATGAAAGAGAGGTAAGTCCTCAACCTTTCATATATAAGAACGAGATTGATTCTCAAAATCTAGGCCATAACAATGTGACTTTGAGCCCTACAAACCAGAGGGTTAGTGGGAGCGACCCTTCTCACACCATCAGCCCCACGAGCCAAAGGGCTAGTGGGAGTAGATCCTCAACCAGGCAAGTACAAAATCCTGAAATCCGAAAGAGTGAACGCAAAAGAATTCCTCGACGATACTTTCAGATCGAGAAAAATATATTCTTCTTTACTCCTTTGGAAATAGAAAACCCCACTTCTTATCACGAGGCTATGTACTCACCCGATAGTGAAAAATGGCTAAGTGTCATAAGGGATAAGATGGACTCAATGAAAACAAATGAGGTATGAAAACTTGTTGATCTCCCACATCACCGAAAACTGATTGGATGCAAGTGGGTATTCAAGGTTAAACGTGGTGCAAATGTATTAATTGACAAGTTCAAAGGCCTACTTGTGGCAAAATGTTTGACCCAAATTGAGGGTATAGACTATGAAGAGACATTTTCTCATGTGGTGAGAATTGTCTCTATTCGCTTACTTCTGGCCCTAGTTGCCCATTTGGATCTTGAACTATTCTAAATTGATGTAAAGACTACTTTCCTTAAAGGAACACTTGAGAAAAAGATCCACATGGATCAACTTCTAACTTAGAAGTTTTCTACAGTACCTCGGTTTGACTCCGAGACCCGATGATCCTATAGAGATGAGTTGTGACAATACTACAACAATTCAGTTTGCTAAAGATTCAAAATTCCATAGAAAGACAAAGCACATCCGGAGATGTTACCACTTTGTTCGAGATGCTGTTAACAAATGTGATATCAATATCAAGTATATTTCTACCAACAAGATAATCATTATCCAATGACCAAACCCATTCCTAGAGATGTGTTTAGAGCTTATATCATGAATCTAAGATTACGTAGGGTTTGATCATATATTGTAATGATAAGGATGTGTTTATTGTAACTTTTGATTATGAAATAAAATTGGCATTTTCATTTATATTATGAGCACTAAGAGATAATGTATCTTGGGTTCTTTCATGTATTTTTTGGTGTATGCAATCAATTGAGTAGGCACAAGAAATATCACAAGGCTTTGTGATTGGCCATATCATATGGGTAATCGCCCTTACGCTTGTACAGCATGAAGGATGAGACTGATATCTATTCTGAATAGTCGTTTCACTATATTTAGAATGATATTTTAAGTGAATCAAATGTAACTTGTTTGGGTTTTCACATTAAAGCCTTGAGGCCGAATGCAGAGCATAAAGACTCAGTATATTTATCCAAGACTACGATTCGCAATGACATAAGTAAGTGACATGCCGAAGTGAGTGAGAGTCATGTCATGACACACATATCATAATGTGTGTGTCACAGAACGACCGTTGTAAAAATGACAAAAGAATCCCTTGTTTGTCATTGTCCGATCACACGGACATACGTTTGTCCACCTAGAAGTTACTCTTTGACTTAGAGTTATGGTTTGAAGTTGAAGTTTGATTATGCTACTTTAGTATGTCATCCAAGGGCTAGAAGCCATATAGTCCAGCGGACCATGCTAGGAAAGCAGTCGAGTCGATATGGATGGTCATTAGTGTCTAAGGAATAATCTGTTTAACTTCATCATATTTATCATGTCGGTTACATTAAGTATGTAATTAAATATTATATAGCTTAAAAGGGTGTATAGCTATCGGTGATGCGAAAAGGATTTGGCATATCTTTACTTTGAAGGTGTCATGTTAGTTAAATGATGACTTAATACGACGTTACTGGTTATTTTCGGTCGCACGACTCACTTCTCGTATGAAGTGTCGAGAGATTTTGAAAAACTGTATTTTGTTGTACGCCTGTGTAGCTAAATGGGAGCGCAAAATGATCAAATTAGTTAATTAGTGTAATTAAGTAATTATTCGTTAGTTATTTAATTAATTATTAATCTTAAACCCTAATCCACTCCTAGATATTTGAGTATATCAATTATACTGATGATCTCCTCATTCATTATTGTATTCGATTATTTATTATATTTGTGATCTACACGCTGAATCCTGCTTGCTGACTCGTTTGTACACGTCAGTCTCAATACAGGCCTAAACCGCTGAAACCTGGGATCCAATTACGAAGTTCGTCTTTCCCTTGGATCCAATTGACTCGTTTGGATCAGTGAAGCGTAAAAGCACCCACTCAAAGTGTTGTCATAAATGGCATATCTTATCCCAACAAAAAGGGGTAAGACTTTTGTGTCCAATTAGTCAAACAGAAAACGGTGTCGTATTACACAAATAGGGGGAATCAACGCGTTGCTCAGCCCCAACAGCTGCCGGAGAAGGCCAATCACCCCCGTCCATTGCTAACCATCGAATTTACCAAAAAGGTCAAAAGTACTGAAACAACCACATCAGTGTTCCCATTTCCCAAAGTCTCCGAGGGCGGAAGCGACTTTTCTCGCTAATGGATTTCTAAGTCAACTGCCTTGTATTGTAATTTGTAACTACCTCCATGCCGTCGTTCAGAGGGAGGATAATGTGAGCGGATTGGGCTGGGGTTGAGGTTTCATCTGCAATAATCGGTTGGTCGAATGGATCGGGTGGCGATGGCGGCGGGTACAGGTATGGATATGCCGATCATGCACGATAGTGATCGATACGACTTGGTGCGAGATATCGGGTCTGGGAACTTCGGTGTGGCACGGCTGCTGAGCGACAAGCATACCAAAGAGCTTGTTGCTGTGAAGTATATTGAACGAGGGGATAAGGTTAGTTTCAGGAGTACTTTGTTTTGTCTTCTTTGGCTTTCCGAGGCGCTTTTTGGGTAGAATTAGTTGAGACTCTGTCTCTATGGTTGCCGCTGTCTGTTCCTTTTGTGCAATTATGGAAGGTTTTACTTTAAGGAACTTTCTCTGTTCTTCTTAATTTCTTTGCTTTAGTCGGTTATTACGATTCTGCTTTATCTTTGTGATACTGATTAAAGTGATAGTATTGTCAGTCTCACCTACTGAGGATTAGATTTAGTGTTTGGTCTGCTGAATTTGTTAAAGTCAATTGAATAAGCAATTGTGCTAGTTCATTAACTGGTGGAGTTGGAGGCCAAAGCTAGTTGTCCATGTGGGGTGCTAATCATGAAAGATATTGATCAATCTGATAATATTGGAATATTGGGGTTGGTAGTTTTGCACAACCTTGTTCACGATGGCTAGAATAGAACTGAGTTGCTTACTTTTTGTTTTTGTATGGTGTTTTCGAAAATGATCCAGCAATAACCATCAGTATTTTTCCTGCTATTGTTATTGCAGATAGATGAAAATGTTCAAAGAGAAATAATCAACCATAGATCTTTGAGGCACCCCAACATCGTCAGATTTAAAGAGGTAGAGACCATAGCTTCTCTTTCTTGGTGCTTTCTTCAATTTGATCATTTCTGTCTATTGCGTTGTTCATTGAATACTAATACTCAGGTTATTCTAACTCCCACTCATCTGGCTATTCTGATGGAGTATGCATCTGGGGGGGAATTATTTGACCGTATTTGTAACGCTGGACGATTCAACGAGGATGAGGTTCTCCATCTTGCCTACATGTTTCTTTTGTAGTATATGAGTTTGACCTTTTCAGGTACTTATATTTGGAAATATTTCTTATACAGGCTCGCTTCTTTTTCCAACAACTTATATCTGGAGTAAGCTACTGTCACTCTATGGTATAATCAGTTTCTCCATTGGAAATGAATAATTCCATCCGAGGTGATACATAAATCTGATTATGACTTCTTTTTCTTGATGAAGCAAGTATGCCACCGGGATTTGAAGCTGGAAAACACACTGTTGGATGGAAGCCCAGCTCCTAGGTTGAAAATATGTGATTTTGGGTACTCAAAGGTAATATTTGTATCCCTACTGCTTTTTTTCTATCGTTACAAAGTGTGAATTTTATTGAATGAAGGAGAAGTGCACAAGAATACTGTATCTCTACTGCTATCGTATTGCCCGTGCATATTTCTTAGTTCAATAACAGATTGGAATTGAAAATGCGGATTTGTTGAAACTGTATCTTTTTATCAGTTTACTGAAACTTTTCTGCCATCCTGATCTTGTGGCCGATCTAATCTGGACGATTCCATTATCTGATCACTTTGCTGTAACAGTCTTCTTTGTTGCATTCGCAACCAAAATCTACCGTTGGAACTCCAGCATATATTGCTCCTGAGGTGTTACTGAAGAAAGAATATGATGGGAAGGTAGAATTTTTCATTGTCTTCCGGACAGATTTCTACATGTGTCTTCTTCATTTACCGTGCATGTCACTTCACTGCAGATCCCAGATAACATGCATTACCTAATAGATCTGATTAATGCCTTTGCTTCAGATTGCAGATGTGTGGTCTTGTGGGGTGACATTATACGTTATGCTGGTTGGCGCCTATCCGTTTGAGGATCCTGTAGAACCAAAGGACTTCCGTAAAACAATACAGAGAATCCTGAATGTTCAGTACTCCATTCCAGAACATGTTAATGTATCTGAAGA
>JAOWBN010219613.1:0-13309 GCA_028565015.1 Pinguicula moranensis | reverse complement strand
AGATATCTTTTTTCACTCTATCCAGCACATCTTCTTGTCCTCAGGAATGCCTCCCCAAAAGAAACTTCTCCGAAGAGATTCTAACTTATGGATAATGGTCCTTGGGGATTTGAAATAGGCAAAGTAGTAAGATGGCAGGGCAACTAACACTGAGTTAATGAGCACAATTCTACCTTCAAACGACAGATTTTTGTTTTATCAAGTTCCCAATACCTTACTGAACCGATCCAAAACTAGTTTCTAGGTTGTTGCCTTGTGGGGATTTGCACCTATAAGCAAACCAAGATAACTAAAAGGGATCTCACATATTTTACAATGGAGAAAAACTGCCATTCCATCTACAATGATCGTTGGAATGTTTATACCCACCAACTGGCTTTTGTTGAAATTATCCTCATCCCTGACATGAGCTCAAAATCGTGAAATATGGACTTGAAAGCCTTAATATTTTGCCATGAGGCTTGGTTGAAGAAGAGTGTATCGTCTGCGAACTATTGATGTGAGAGCTTCACCTTCTCTTTTCCTATCTCCAATGGAGTGATTAGCTCTAAGGATTTCGCCTTTCTTATCATGGTTCACAGCCCCTCTGCTGCTATGAGGAATAGGAGCGGTGAGAAGGGGTCCCTGTCTCAACCCTCTTTGATGGTAGAATTCCTTAGTTGGACTGTCATTCACCAACACCGAAGTCGAGGCTGATTCAAGACATTCCTTAATCTACCAAGTCCAACAGTAAGACATGTTCATATTTTTCATCACATCCATCAAGTAGTCCCAACTGCCATATCAAAGACATTCTTGAAGTCTATCTTGAAGAGTTGAGCTGCGTTTTTGGTTTTTTCAGATCATATATCACTTCATTCATGATTAGCACACCATCAAGTATTTATCTCCCTCCTATGAAGGCCATTTGACTCTTGGCTATTAAATCATCCAATACGCGACTTAATATGATGGAGAGAACCTTGAAAATAATCTTTTGTACGCTTCCTATCAGCATGATTGGTCTGTAATCTGAGACCTTTTGTGGGGAAACATTTTTTGCTAGGAGCATGATGTGAGTTGCATTCCCCTTCACTATTTTGCAATAGCAGTAGAACTCTTGCATCATTTGGAATATGTCTTTGTTTATCTGCAGTAGGAAGTTTTTGGTAAATGCAAAATTTATGCCATCCGACCCTGGATTTTTCTTACTCCATAGTTTTTTATTGCATACATTATTTCTTCTTCACTAAAGGGACTGACAGTTGCTACTGGGTTGACTGTGACAATTTCTTTAATTGAAGATTTCCCAATCTAGGTTTGTTCGTTTGAGTTTCAGTACAAATATTCCTTAGTTGGACTGTCATTCACTTGGTCTAGCCACACCCCTTAGTCCCAAATTCCTTGTATATTGTTTCTAATTCTGTTTGTTTTTGCCCACCTGTGGAAGAACGAGGTGTTTGCATCCCCATGTTGCATCCAATTTACCCTGGATTTCTGAAAGAGGATGTTGTCCTGTTGGTTAGTTAACTCTATTAACTTTTGTCTAAGTTCAGTGTACTGTGGGGAGGAAGGTAAGTTCATTGCCTTACATTCTGCTGATAGTTCAAACTGTTTTAGAGAGAATAGTACTTCATTTCTTGTTGTGCCAACATCCTTCAATTCTCCCTTGCTCCAATTTTTTATTGCCTCCCTCACTATTTTAAGCTTCTCCTTGCACCTAAAGCCAGCAAAACCTCTTAACTCTGTTTCATTCCACACTTTTTCAACCAAAAAATTGTAGTCCTTCAAACCTAACCAACTGTCGAGTACTCTAAAAGGTTTTTGGCCCCCAATTCTGATTCTTGAGACTACGGCTGACTGGCAGTGGTCTAAGTCCTACCTATCTAGTCATGTCTACACCCAAGATGTTTCCCTTCCCAGCCATTGTTTGTTAACCAGAAATCTGTCCAATCTATTCATTGCTTTGAGTAGTGATAGGTACCAAGTGTAGCTTTTCTTTTGCATACCTAAATCCTGAAGGTGCATATTATTCACAAACTTTCTGAACAAGGATATCTCATTCTCTTTATTGTTGCTTGATGAACCCTTTCTCTCTTTTCTTTCTAGCATTGCGTTCAAATCATCCACTACGCATCACTTATCATTTTCTTTGCCCCTCCGCATTTGTATTAAGTTGTTCCATTGATTCTGTTAACCTTGAATTGTTATTGGACTATACACATTTACCATATGTGATAATACATCATCATCATCCCAAAACCCTAATACCCCAAGGACTCCCTCACCCTCTAACATTTCCTGCCTCTTGAATCTGTTTGTGCTCCAAATGCACATCACTTCTCCAAATTGCCCTTGTGAGCCCTTACAGATCCAATTAAAATTATTGTCATACCAGAGATATTTACGCATTCGTTTCCTTCTTTGTTTCCTGAATATTGAGGAAGACAAATCTATGTTTGTACAATAGTTTTTGGATCAATCTTCTCCATCCCATGCCTCCCAGCCTTCTAGCGTTGTAGGTAAGTAGCTGCATTACTTGCTTTTCCAGCCTTTATCCTACACCCATTTTTCGTCTTTTCTGCTTTTCTTCTTCTGCTTTATTTCTGTGGGCTATCTCAAGTAAGGCTTCTATAACTTGTAGATCAGATTGCTGATGTTGTAGGCATATCGCTTTACCAAACTTCAAATCAGATTCTGCCTCAAATTTCATTACCTTGAATTTGAAGCCTCTATTCCACTATCCAACATCGAGGTGGTGTATTTAGGATTGTTGTCATGCTCTATAGGTCTACTTTGGGAAGAGTTTGATAGCAGAAGGTCCCTCCAATCTTCATGAATATGCTGGTTTGTGCTCTTTTGTGCAGTTTTCTTCCATGACTTAGCACCAACCTTCTTCTTTATGCCCTGGTCCTTTTACCGATGTACCAATATTTTCCTGTGAATAGCCTATGTCTTTATTCCACCTTCTGTGTCAGGTGCTTTCTCTTTTGCTCCGTTGTCACACTTTAAGGTGGTACGTTCCTTTCTTGAGCATTCATGCAACAACGCACAGATATCCTTTTCTAAGTTCTCTGACCATTTCTCATCTTCAAGATCAACTGCACATGATGGTTTTGCTGAGTAAAACTCATCTCCGGCTATGTTCTCGGGTGAACCTTCATCCTTCCTATTGACACTAGTGGAAGAGTCCACTAACTTCCCCACTATTGTGACCTTTGGAGGCTCAAACTGTGTCTCTGGTATAATTTCGTCTGCACTATGGGTTGGTCATTGTCCAGCTCAAAGTCAATATCATTTTCCCACTCTTCTGCACATAATGGCCTCAAATTGTCAGGTATCCCATCTGTTTTTGCAGCTTACCAGAATTTGTCTTGCTTGATTTGAGCTCTAACTTTTTTTAATTTTTTCGTCTACTCTAACTTTTCTTTTTTAATTTTAAAGGTGTGGAGTTTAAATTCATCACGAATAGCCTTAAATATTTGACAAAAACAAGAATCATTTGTTAAGATAATTATCCCACATTAGTTGTTGCGTGGTGTGGCGGGTCTTTTATGGGTTTGGACGGTTCTTTTACGAGATGAGCCGGGTGTTGGGAACTATGAATTCTTGATCGATTCGTTCAAATCACACCACCTACCGTAAACATGAAATGTAAATAACACCAATTTAAGGCCCGTAGGTAAACTATTTCTTTTGCAAGAAATAGCCTATGTCCACGTTTGTGAGATTCAGAAGAAAGAGCGAGCCACACACTATATTGATCTTCCAATCAACCAAATAATCACTGGAAATCTGAATGTCGTGTGCAGTCACTAACTGAGAACCGCAACTAGATACCAATAGAAAGAAGAGCTAACTTTCTATTTATGAATACATACAAACATCTAGGTGTGAGGAAAAATACTATTGGTATAAGTAATACCAATACCGATACTGAAACCTAATTTTTTTTGGCATTTCAGTATTCGGTATCAATATCGGTATCAATATAATTATACCAAAAAATTTTGGTAAAATATAATTTTTACCGATTCGATACCAAAAAAACAATTTTCGAATATTTTTTTTAATTTTCTTTATTTTATAAAAATTTTACTATAGAAAATCTTTTTTTCTACCTTATGCTAGAAATGACATTTGAGTAAAATGAGGAAGTTGAGTGTGGTATTTATGGGTATTAAGGGTGGGAATTTTTTTATTTTTTTTGTGCAAGCAATGTGAGAAAAATGGAGATTCAATCTTACCCATTAATCTTTGTCATTCATCTTTATATTTCCACTAGAATTAAAAAAAAAAAAAGAAGATATTTTAACTAGAAATAAACTTATTAAGAAATTATAAATAATAAATTCTCTAAATCACAAACTTATTGAGAGTTTACATTGACGAGGTGTTCCAGCTGAGCTTCGCCTTAAGGTATGTTTCAGCTAAAAGCATATTTAAAGGTAAACATCCAAAGATAATTTAACTCAGTCAAAATGATTATTTTTTGAGGGGTAAGAAATATCAAATGATTATCCTTATTCACAACGGTGTTTAGCAAGTATTCAAGGGGAACTTAACTACTTTTGAATAGAAGGTCTTTTGCATACTACATAAGTTGCATGGTAGTCAACATACTGATATGAATTTTTACTTGTGGAATATAAATGTGAGTTGAGAATTTATCCTTGTATCAACAAAAAATCACTTTGAACAAATTTCGAAATTAACAAAAATAAAAAGCTAGATTGTGTAACCCAACAAAAGTTACATTAAATAGAAAAATGAACAAGAATGGAGATGGAAAAAATATATTATGCCGTAAAAATCCAATCAAACATGGAACATCAACTGTTAGCCAACTACTATGCAAGAAACGAATGTAAATCAGAGGTTCAATCAAACGTATATGTGAGGATCTACTCTATAATAAATACGAGTATCATATAATCAACATTTACATATACCCTAAGATGCATGCAATCTAATTCTCTTTAGAATAGGAATTCAATTAAAAATGAGATCACTCTCCAAGCTAATAATGAAATTAACGTCAAAAATCTCTATTGAAATAAGTGAAATTTGTCTTTAAATAGGTTACAATTTTAGTGGGCCCATAATTCTAATTCTTAGACTTTATTTGAGCCCTACCTAATTTAAATACTATTAAAATTGGAACTTACCTAAGTAAAATGCCCAGCTTAACTTAATTCCTAAAGGTAAAAAATTACCTAATTGTATTAAAATTCAAAATTCTCACAAATTAATGGATTAATTTAATTAAAATACACAATAAGTAAAGTGACATCTTTCTTGACAGCTTATAACAGGGGTCGTTGTATCCCAAACGTGCAGCATATCATATGTTTGATCTGATCTCCATAAGTCGCGTGCAACTTCCAATTTTAGAACAGTATATTCTAAAAATAATAACTCATCATCAGACCGCTACAATTTGATCTCCTTTTGTCCAAATATGGCTTAAAAAGTCCTTTGTGACTTCGTAAAATTTCAGTTCAATCCAAACACGTTCAAACCTCCGATCGCCTATAAAATCGAGACTGCGCAATTCTGCGAATAGCAGATCGTTAATGCAAAAATAGTTTATTCCAAAATTCATATGTCACGATCGAACCGTTAAAATCCAATCTCCGTTGAACAAGAAGACTCTTAATAAGTTTTCTGACTTCAGTTAAATTTCCAGATGGATCCGACCATGTTTGTTCCTCTTATTGAAAGAAACCACAAAACTGCACTTTGCTGTAATTTACATTGCAATGTCCAATGACTTTAAAACATGCAAGAATCCAAATTCATCGCAGGCCTCCAATATTCACATAATCCCCTCCATCCTGGGAAGGGTTTGTCCTCAAACCCAAATCTTTACGTGAGTTAGAATATTCTGCATAAGTTGGTAACAATATCGAAATTTCTTATCGTATCACGTACCATCATCTTACTAAGCTCGCACCTTTAGCCAGGAGTGCATTGATAACCTAAGTTGTAATATATCCGAAAGATTTGTCTTTGAAAAGAAAGAATAATAATAATGATTGTTGGTCATAAAATTAGAATCAAGGAAAAAAAATGTAAATATAGATAGAAAAGTGAAAAATATTTTCCTTTACTGGCATGTTGACTCATAAGGCTCTATGTGAATTGATAATGCTAAAAACATTCCTTATGGCAAAGCTTAGCTGGAACACCTTTGTCAATGTAAACTCCCAACCAGTTTGTGATTTTGAGAATTTATTATTTCTAGTTGTTTTTATAAGTTATTTCTTGTTAAAATATCTTATTTTTTAATTATAGTGGAAATATAAAGATGAATGGCTAAGATTAATCTCAATTTAAGATGAACCGCTAAGATTTGAATCTTCATTTATCCCACATTGTTTACACACAATAAATCTCCACCATTGATGCCTATAAATACTCCACTCCACTTCCTCATTTGATTCAAATATCATTTTCAACCTTATTAAGTAGAAAAATAATTTTCTTTAGTAAAACTTTTATAAAATTAAAATGAAAAATAAACATATTTTGAATTTTGGTAAATAACGATACCGATACCGAAGATTTTTGGTATTTTGGTATTGGTATCAGTATTGAATTACCAATAATGAATATTTTTGGTACAATATCAGCCAATGCCAATGCCAATGCCAATGCCAATACTGAATACTGATTGCTCACCCCTACAATCATCACAACCATAATCTTGGAGAGAAAACAAGGAGAATAAATCTAATATATGATGATGAAGAAGTGACAAAATAGTTTTGCCAGTTGAGAGCATATCCAGATCTGAACTTCTTTTGTAAATCATAGTAGCTGCTTGACTGGAATTGATTTAACCATGTTCATCCTTTCCTTGCTCCCTGTGTGTGGCTCAGATTATAACAATTCCACACTCTAGATTAACATCACACAAAAAAGCTCCACCTTGAAGTCAGATCCTCATCATCCTCAACATAGAGTGCTTTTCTCTTTCTTAGTCATCACCCATAGTTTTTCCAACTGCTTTACTTGATGTTGAACTACTTCTAACAATGGTGAAACTTTCCAGCAGGTAGATTTTTGTCTACATATCCATTGGGTTGTCCTCAAACTTTACTTTCTCTAGCTTTACCTCCTCTTCAGTCACTTTATCTCTGACGAAGTAATAGCGTACATCAATGTGCTTTTTCCTTTCTTGGTGAACAGGATTGTGGCTCAAGTGTATAGAAGATTGGCTATCTGTTTAGATGTTTGCACAATTGTTCCATATGCCAACTTCCTTCAATAACTCCTGCAATCATATTGCCTCTTTGACTGCATCAATCATGGCAATGTACATTGTTTTTGTCGAGGGCAGAGTTACCACTGATTGTAGTTGGGCTTTTTAACTCACACGGTTTCCCTTGAAGTTAGTGGCTATTTTATTCCAATTGAATTACATGCATAGGATGCATATCCAATGAGATTACATGCAATGACGTATTCTTATACAAAGAGTTGTATATAAAGGTTGAGTGGAAGAGTTCTACAAAACCATGGGTAGCTCAAAACCATGTACATGTGTAAGGCTAGGATTAAAAGTTAATCCACTAACATGGAGATGTGTTTGCATCTCAATGTCATATCTTACTCTATAATTGCCTTGATACTTTCATATGTGTAGTTTGTGTCTTGATAGAAGATTAAAGAGAAGTTTCCTTCTCTTTCTCTGTCTACCCGAGAGCGACATTGAGGAAAGAAGTAAAAGATTTTTATTTTGCTTCTTATCTTCTTGAACCACAAGTGAAGAACTGGCATTCTATTTACCTCATATATTTTTATACAAGGTGTTGTATAAGCCTACAAAAGTTTTGGTTGTGTGGACTTCAATAGAGGGTGGTTACTTGAGCACCTTCAAAAGGATAGTACCTTGAAGGAACTTTGAAAAAGCTCCAAGAATGTATAACTTTATCCTCTACTCTTGTTAAAGCTTTGAAAATCAGCATGGATCCTTACATGTGAACTCTTTAAATTTTATTATGCACACACTCGTGTTAAGCTTTTGCTTCACTTTTATATTTCATGACACGTAGTGTAGCCATGAGTTCCTACAATGCCCATCACGAGGGATCTTATTTGCTAAGAATGAACACTATTGAATCGAGTACTACATTGAGGTAGATTGGGTGGGCAACCTATCTGATCGAATATCTACGTCTTGTTACTTTATGTTTGTGGGAAATAATCTTGTCACTTGGCAAAAAAAAAGCATAATTGTATTGACTTTGTCAAGTACCAAAGCCATGTTCAGAGGGGTTGCACGAGGAGTCAATGAAATTTTATGGTAGAAGGTACTTATGAACGAGATTGACACAACTCATCAGGGTACGATCAACCTCTTTTGTGACAGTCGAGCATCTATTGTAATTTCACTCAATCCTATGCAACATGACCGTACAAAGCATGTAAAGGTGATACAACCCAAGTTTCACCCAAGCCCAAACAATGGGAACATGACCCCAAGGATGGAGAGGAAGAACCCATGATGTCCATTGAAGGTGGAAATGAACTTGAGAAGGCCATGAAGCCCGCCAAATAACTTGATTCACTCATTATTTCCAATGGGCCTATCACAAGGGTGATGTGTAAGGAATTCAAGGAGGCCATAAATGAAAAGTTCAAAGAAATGTGGGCTGAAAATAGGACATTTGGAATTTTTGGACCCCACAGCCCATAAAATGTCAAATGGACCCCACAGCCCATAAAATGTCAAATGGGCCCCATGGCCCAATTGAGGAGACTTGGCCCATTAATGTTCAGTGTCAAGCCCAAGAGGTAAAGTCCAAGGCCCAATCCATCATGAATAAAGATCTAAAAATGTGGGATGAAAAGTCTAGGGGGATTTGGTGTGATCAAAGAACAAGTCAAAGCAATTAATGAAGAATATTGAGACGAAAGGAAAGCTCCTACAATTTAGGAAATTTGTCTCCTTAGCTAAGGACAGATGCCTACACAACCAACACTCCTTTGTCCATTCAATAAACTTCCTTACAAGACCAAAATTCCTAAGAAAGGGAGAAAACACGTGGCCCAACTTTCCTTCATAGCCTAGGACATGTTTTTTGTCCAATTTTTAGCATTAATTAGTTTCTTAATTACTTTAAAATTCTCTTCTTATTTTTACACGAATTTTAGGATTATCTATGCCTATATAAAGGCCTTAACATCATTTGTATTGGACACACAAGTTTTGAATTGAGTTTTGTGATATTTGTATTCTCTTTTGGTTTTAAACCATTCTTCGACTTATCTTTTCTTTTCAAGTTAAGTGGCGTCGAGTTATCATATAACTTATCCTTGATTTTTGGTTAGCACAAGTTGCTTTCAGTGGATTATTTGGTGGTGTTCTCAGTTACAATTTTTGTGACTTCTCGTTGGTTGACACAAGTTGTGTTCAGGCAAAAAAGCAACAAATTCGTCCCTTTTTAAATCTTGTTTTTTTTTTATTTTTTTTTATCTTGAATTGGTGTGGGATTTTGCCACAAGTTCTGCAAGGATTCATATCCGCAGAGTGATGGGATCTTGCTTCTCAAGTTGGACATAGTTCTTAGATCTTGAGGCTATTTTACATATCACCAGAAGTTTATGCTCATCATTGAATAATTATGACTAATTAATCCATTACAAAAATTATCGTTGACTAATGAAGAAAGTTAATGACTAAAATTAATCAATTACAAAACTATTACTAATTTAGTCCCTTCATTATCATTTACTAATTATCGTTGACTAATTATGACTAATGAAATTAATAATAAGGAAATTTTTGGTAACGTAATTTTATTCCTAGTCTGTCAAATATGTAGACAAATTAAGGAAATTATAATTAGATTTTAATTATATTTACCTAATTTATTTAATTTTAATTTACCAAAATTAGGAGTTCATTTATCAAAAATATTTAACAAAATTACCAAAAAATTATGTGATTAATTAGCACAAAAATAATTGTCCTAATTTAATTCATATTCTATTTTATTATAATTTACCTAAATTAGGTCAATTAATTAGAGAAGAAAAGAAAAAAATTAAAATAAAATAAAAACCTAACGGTGGTTAGATGTGTGCAAAATGGATGGCGGACCAGACTGGACTGGGACTGTCGGTCTGCTGATCCGATCACGGAGCTGATTTTAAAAGGATCGGGATCGACGATCCTTCCCCCAACCCCGGCCCCCCGCAACCGACTGTCCAATTGCCTGTTGGACAGCTAGCTGTTGCCGGAATTTTTTTATGAAAATAAAATTAATCAAAAATGTTTTAAAATATGGTGGATGGACTAGACCGGTGGTCCAATTGTCGATCAAACCGAATTTAAAATAAAAATATAAAAAATTTAAAAACTTATATTAATATATTTTTTTGAAAATATGGTCGTTGGAACTTTAGATTTGCAGCAAGTTTAAATCTAGAAAATTAAGTACGTACATGTTTAAATCTCACATTTACAAGAATTTCACATAAATCACACACTAGCGATATTGCTAAATCTTTTGAGAAAAGAAAAATTATTTTTTGTAAAGCTTTTTGATGTATTGAACAAAACTTTTCTTTATGTAGTGAGCCAATATTACAGCTTTTGAAGAATAAATTAATTTAAATAAATGTGTAAATGTTATTAGTTAATTTTTTCTTGGCTCTTATACCAATTTGTATTTTGGGAATGGAAAACATGTGTATTGAATAATAGCCCTTAGGCTTAAAGACAGTACGCTTATCTACAACTAAATCCCTAGACTAAGAATATAAATATCAATAGATATCAGACTGGAAAGAAGGGCTATAAAGCAGAAAATTCATTTTGTATGTAGACAACTTTTGTATTTAGTTTGGCGTTTGTTAGTGTTATTTCCTAAGGTCAATCACGTAGGGCCTTTGTAACGACACTTTCGTATTTATGTATATGATTTATAGCAACCTTCATTATTTGCTAATTTACTTGCTTTATTATAGCATATCAAATAATGAAGCCTATTATTAATAACTTAGAGCATCACAGAGGCGTTGTGATGATGAGACCGCTATAAATAAAGTTATCATTACTAAACATCTTTAACAATAGTTTAGTGAGACATGACTCACTAATACAGATATGTTATCATGTTTATGACGATTCCTTTTGAAGGAAGTATATGATCTCATCAACTATAGTGTAGCTACACTTAAGCTAGAATATGAGTGCTTATAATTGATAAGTACATTGAATTGACTCGACTAGAGATCACCATATTATCAATGGTTAATACTTAAAAATGATAGTAGGTGTAAGTAATCCTTATATACTTCAGATTCCCATTGAGATCTTCAGTACGTATGTCACTCTTTAATTCTATTCGGAGTTACACTGTAAATGGGTAACAATGGATAGTTTTAAGAGCGGTATAAAGTACGGAAAGATAGTGAGTGATCAATAAATAATTCATCAAAACATTAGGAAAATATATCCTTATCGCTACTTGTAAGAAGCCATGGAAGCCTTTGCAAAACATGAGTTTAATTAAAAAAGACTTTCTAATTAGTACTCAAATATCATGACTTCCAATACGAGAACTCTTATGCATATATTAATGAGGATGACAATTAACCTCGATATGCAAGATTAGGGATATGAACAAGGTGAAAGGATATTAATTACATAAGTGCTAGTTCTTGAAAGGATATTCTCCTTCCATGACTATTCTTAATGCTTGGAGGCCATGCTATTTTGTTCGAAGTCACTCATGGTCTATGGACGAAAATTAGGGATTAATGAATTACAAGTATTTAATTTATTAATCATAATTTGATTTGTTATTTCAAGGTCCATTACCAAGTTATTGAGAACCTAGGATCACACACATTAACATCAAACCTTTGAGGGGTGATTTAGTAATTACCGTACATGTGTAACAGGGTTGTTTCATAATTTCCAAAACTTGTAGAGGATAAATGAAAGGCTAAGAAGTACATATCTTTATGTAATTGGCCTACACTTTTCTTTTGAACCGCATGATAAAAAAACCATGAGCTCAATGAAGTTTATAAAACATCAAGGACTTTTATGTAAATATTGGCACAAATATAATATATGAAAGTTTGTGGGATGTATATCATATACATCTAAACTCCAAAAGTTGTATGTGATATATATATATATGAGTTAATGAAGAATTCCTACAATATATATATATATTTTTGATATATGTACAGATTTAGAAATTCTACACCAATAAGATTACATGCAACTGTTGCATGACCAATTAAACACATGCAATAATTGCATGGTGTAATAATATATAAATATATATATATATGTAAATCTCTACAATTCAAGTACACTTGTAAGGCCAAGATCAATTGCGGTTCTTATATTTTAGACATGTGTTTGCTTCCTAAATACATGGTTACCTCTATAAATTCTCTAACATATCCATATGTGAGAGATTGATTCACTTTAAGCCTAGATAGATTTTTTTAGAAGTTCCCTTTTCCTATTTCTCTCTCTACCTGTGGGGATTTTGGAAAATTGAGGTGAAATCTTGAACAAGTTTACTTTTACTTTCTAAGGTCTCGAGTGTGGAGTTAACACTCCTATACTCACATATAAGTTATACAAGAAAGTTGTATGAAACTCAAGTGAAATGATTGTGTAGACTACTCTAGAGGGTAGATACTTGAACACCTTGAAGAAGGAGGCTACTTGCAAGATCTAGAAATTCATCTTCAGGTATAAAGTTTTCTTTCCTCCTTGAATTTCTATTTGTGTAAATTAGCAACTACCATGGGAACTAGGACTCGAAATTTTGTTTATGCATGTTTTTGCACACATTTATTTTACGCTTCCGCCCACTTCATGCATGTTTTTTGCACACATTTATTTTGTTTATGCATGTTTTTTGCACACATTTATTTTGACACGTAAACTAGATTTTAAAATTCCTACAACATTCACCAAAAGAATGTCAATAAATAAATAAAATTTAAAAAAAACCCTTATAATTTAATTCGGGGGTCTAAAACGATGGCAACCGGGTTAAGTAGTTGTATATTTACAAGATACTTACACCATTTTTCACTAATAACATTTACACATTTATTTAAATTAATTTATTCTTCAAAAGCTGTAATATTGGTTCACTACATATAGAAAACGTTTGTTCAATAGATAAAAAAAAACTTTACAAAAAATAATTTTTCTTTTCTTAAAAGATTTAGCAATATCGCTAGTGTGTGATTTACGTGAAATTCTTGTAAATGTCAGATTTAAACATGTACGTACTTAATTTTCTATATTTAAACTTGCTGCAAATCTAAAGTTCCAACG
>JAOWBN010219602.1:0-13309 GCA_028565015.1 Pinguicula moranensis | reverse complement strand
CAAAAATGAGGGAACATCAGCACCACACAGTTAAGCTCTTGAGCCACATGACTAATGGACAAGAGCTTGCGAGACAAATTTGGCATATATAAGAAGTTGTTGAGTTTAAGATGTGGTGATATTGCAATAATTCCAGCGCCTTGGCAGGGAGATAATCCATCGTTGGCAGTCTGCATGTTACTTCTTTGTGGTGATAATCAAGAAATGAGATCGTTTGGATCATAGGTCATGATTTTTGTAGCGCCGCAATAAAAAATCTATTGATCAAATTTACTAGGTCCATGGATAGAATAAACAACTGGCTGATTTGGATTTTTTTTGGATATGGGGGGCTATTTTGGAAATATAGGCTGCTGAGGGGTAATATTTGGAGTTTTCGATGTTTCAGTGGGTTGGTTTGCAATTTGGGAAGACTAGGGAATAGATTTAAGAATTTACGGAAAATTCTTGGTCTGTTTCAGATTTTTTGGTTGCTCTGGAGGCGTATCTGGAGAAGATATATTTCGTTGGGCCTTTTTGTTAGTACAGAAAGACGGCATGGACGTCTCATGAAATAACATAATTTCAGGGTCTAAATTAGCAAGGCTATAAAAAGGATTTTAAGGACAAGATTTTGTCCCCAAATTTGATACCTCATCCGCAATCTAGGGATTTGCAGTCGGTCTGCATTCTGCGATTACTCCGACCCCCGGTGGTTTGCTGTTGTGAGTGGTAGCCTCCGAGTTGCCCATGGTTGCAGCCGTCGTGGCGCCTTTGCCCTTCTTTTGATTTGGATCAAAGAACCAATTCGGGTACCTGATTCGGCACAGAAAACCCTTCGGCCATGCCTTGTGATGTTGTTCCATCGTGAGTTTTGAGTTGAGGATTTCAACTCGAGTAGCTTCGTGGTGGACAACGACGTATGCTATTTCTACTAAAGGTAAAGGTTTCTCTTTCAGTAGATCTCTTCGTATGGCATCAAATTCATCATTTATTCCAGCCAAAAATTGGAAAAGTTTAGCTTCTTGTTTAAGGCGATTAAATATCGCGATATTCTCTTCAAACTTCATAGGGTTGGGTTGCCACAATTTATGTCCCACCGGATTCTCTGTAAATTGCTATAGAGTTCCTCAAGGTCCCTGTACCTTGATTTTGTTTAGGTCAGTTTGCTACAGTGGTGTTTCCTTGGTACAGGGGCTCAAAATTGGGGAACTTGGGGTAGTATCTAGGGGAACGGCGAGCATCGTAGGGCTAGGGGATGCTGTTGCACTAGGTGGGGTAGGAGCAAGTAATGCTGATGGCTATATTTCAATGGGGGTCAGGGGGCGGTTCAGAGGTTTTGAAGTGGGGGAGTTGCAGATCGGTGAAGGCAGGTTGGTCTCTGGAAGTGAGACACCAGATGGTGAGCATATTGGTGTGGCCTCTGTGGGAAATCATAAGTTTGAAGGGGTTTTAGTGGTTTTTGTTGAGGAGGCGGGATCTGGAGGCTCGACGACTGTAGGCGTGCGACTGGGCAGTCCTGTGTTTCTTGGCCTTGGTGATGCTTTTGATGATGAACGAAGGATGGTGAAGAGTGCTTATGGACCTATCTTTGTGGGGGGTGAAAATGGTGAATGGGGCATGTCCTGTGAGTTGGATGTGGTGATGAGAGTTGGTGTGATGGATGGTGAACCACAGGTGTGCGATGAGGTCTGGGAAACTAAGGGTAAGAAACGCAAAGGAGGCAAAGAGACCTTGTCTCAGGTGGTAGGGAACCATCCACCGATGCCGGTTCATATCAAAAGGTTGCGTGAGGAGTCAGATTATTTTTATGTGACTAACTTCCAACCGACTCTCTCAGCGTATGCTCTCCGTTGTGCATTTATGGTTTATGGCATTGTGCGGGATGTTTTCATCCCCAGAAATCAGGAACACTTATCTCATTGATATAGCTTTGTGCGATTTGCTCCGGTACCTGATGTTGTGGCGCTGGAGAACCGACTCAGTGGGTTGTGGATTGGATTGTATAAAGTTGTTGTACGTAGGGAGCATCAGAAAAATTCTTATAGTGCCACCCAAGCTATGAATGTGGCGCCTCCTGTGAAGTCTACTCACGAAGGTCCCCTGCATGATGTAGCACAACAAAAAAACAATGAATTTTGAGGCTGAACCTTTGGAGTCTCTCTGGCTAGAAAATTGTTTGCTGGGCAGCCCCGTTAGAGGTATAGATGTTAATGAAATAGCGCTGAGGATGAAGAAACAAGGTTGGGATGAAGGGAAAGCTATTAGAGTGGATGGCGGGGAGGTTATGTTAGAATACCCGTCTGATGCTCTTAAAGGCCGACTTGAAAAGGAAGTGGACTTTTGCAGGAATATTGGGATTGATAGGAGTGCGTATGTGGAGGAAGGACAAGAAAGATGGCTCACGTGAGATCTGGCTGCAAGTCCGTGGGACACCTCTCCATTATTGGTACCCGACCTTCTTTGAACAATTGGCGGAAAAGTTTGGGACATTTGTTCGCCTAGACCACAATATAGAGAATCGGATTATGATGCATCGTGCTCGGATCTTAGTCCAAGTAAAACAACCAACCCATATTGATGAATGTGTTAAAGTTGATTTGAAAAATGAATGGTTTTCCGTCTTGGTGGTAGATGAGCGTATTAGTGGCATATATTGGGAATCAAACTTGCGGACTGCAAAGAACCTGTTATTGAGTCCAGCATTGCTAAATCCAAAACATTATGATGAATTTCCTGCCCTCCAGCAAACTAATGGTAAGCATCCTCACTTAGTGGTCGAACAGGTCGTGACTAATGTGGTTGATGAAGTTGGTCATGGTGATATGGAGGTTGGTGAAGATAAGGCACATGAGGACATAGAAGGAAATGGGTTGGTGCTGGAGACAGACACTATCATTGAGATTCCAAGTCTTGTTGTGCAGCATACACTGGAGGAGGTAGCGGTTATCACTGATCAATTCTGACTGAACTCCTTCATCTATAAGGAGACCAATTCAACGAGAAAAAATAATAAACATGAGATGAAAAGAAAAGAAAAGACTCCATATCTCATCCGTATAGTGGGCAAAAATCGATGATTGAAGTGTTGCCTACGGTACAGGGCAATACTCCTATAATACGTGACATGGTAGGTACTAGTCATATGGCAATGGACCAGAAACTGAAATGTTGATAACACAGAATTCATGTATGTCTAAAGTTGAGAAAGAGGCTACCTTTATTTTGGGCCTTGGGAAAAATATTGGGGTTACTAGAGAGCAAAATGATTCTATTATGGTGGCTCGGTTAATCTCTATAGAAAACAGGGATGCTGCTCTTGATCCGTATGGCGCGATAGGTGATGGGGTACCACTGTTCCTTTATGAGGATTTCTCTCCACTAATATAAAGGGTTTGGGGGTACAGGGGCGAGCAAGTGAAATCAAAAAACTTGTTCGGCTGCACTAAGTTGATTTATTATACCTGCAAGAAACTAAACTTGTCAAAGTAGATCGCTTCTTGATTAATCAATTGTGGAATGCATTAGAATGCTCATGGGCGTTTAGCCCAGCACAAGGTACGTCTGGTGGACCATTATCCATATGGTCACATAATGAGCTTGTTGTTGATACCATTACGACCGTCCAAAATATGCTTATTGTTAAAGGAACATGGTGGAGATCTCATGAAAAAATTAAGTTCATAAATGTTTATGCACCATGTGTGGAGCCGATTTAAAGAAAAAAAATTGGCAACAAATTATGAGTATTCTGGAAGCGTTGGTGATATTGTTAAATGTGTTATGGGGGACTTTAAGCCGGTCCGCTTCGCTAATGAGAGAATGAATTTCATCGGTTCACCGACCACTGATATGCAGGACTTTAATGGCTTTATTATGGAGAATGAGCTCCTTGATCCCCCCAACAAAAATACATGTATACTTCTGCACATTGATCGAGTGCTATTCTCTGGGAAATGGCATGCTATGTGGCCAAACGTCATTGAGACCACGATAGATAGAACTATTACTGATCAACGCCCGATACTTCTACACATTGATTTTGATAGTTGGGTCCCAAAGAATTTTTCTACTCTGAACTGTTGGGATTCTCATACTGACTACATTTCTTTCGTAGGCCGCACATGGAGAGAAATCCAATTCCATGGTTCCAAAGCTGAAATTCTGCATTGTTCCATCAAGAAACTTTGACTGAAATGAAAAATATGGAACAATGAGGTGTTCGGTTTTGTGGAAAGCAAGCTAACAATGTTGAATGATCAATTAAATTGGTATGATTCGGAAGGAGAAAGGAGTCCCAACAATGAGGAGGAGATGATCGACCCAAAAAGATATATAGGTGAGCGAAAAATCAGTTATGAATCGTAAAATATCCTTGTTGCATCAAAAGTTGAGGTCTCAATGGGTTAGAGAGGGTGACAGAAACTCTAAGTATTTCCATGCATGTGTAAGAAAAAGAAGAGAACAAAAAAATATACATGGATTGGTTTTGAATGGAATATGGACGGAAAACAAGCAAGAGGTGAAAAATGAAGTCTTGCAATTCTTTACCAATCAATTCATGGAATCTGAAGCCATCAAACCTCAAATAAATCTGGAATGTGAGAGAAGAGTTTCCGAGGAAGAAAACCGAATGCTCATCAAACCGAATTCTTGAAAGAGGAAATCTTTGCTACTTTATGGTTGTGTTCTGGAAGGAAGAGCCCGGGACCAGATGGAATTAATATTCATTTCTTGCAGACTCACTAGGACACGATAAAACATGAAAATATTGAATTCTTACGTGAATTTTATTTTTCTGGTCATTTGTTTAGGGGATTAAATTCTTTTTCTATTGTCTTGACGGCGAAAGTAACTTCTCCATTCGAGTTGAGTCATTATCGACCTATTTCTTTGGTTGACAGTGCTTATAAGTTTCTTGCAAACCGTATGCGACAGGTGATGGATAAACTAACCTCTCTACAACAATTAGCTTTTATTAAGGGTCGCCAGATATAGGATGGAATATTGGTTGCAAGTGAGATTATACATCACATTAAGCACACTAAAAGCAAGGCCATTTTTCTAAAAGTAGATTTTGCAAAAACTTTTGATTCATTAAATTGGAAGTTTCTTTTTGATATGATGAGAAAATTGGGTTTTTGTGAAAGGTGGATCGGCTGGATTAAGGCCTGCCTAACTTCATGATTAGGTTCGGTTTTAATTAATGGCACATCCACTGGACTCTTCAATTTTAACCGTGGGCTTTGCCAAGGTGATTTGCTCTCACCCTTCTTATTTGTAATTGTGACTGAAGGGCTGAATTTATTGTTGAAAGCAACGGTTGGGAACGGACATTTGAGAGGAATTTCATGTGGGGACAAGATATATACTCACTCTTTGTATGCTGACGATACATTATTTTTTGGGGAAGGGGATATGGCTAACTTTTCAGTTATGAAGGGGATTTTGCATATTTTCGAGTTGGTATCGGGTCTATCCATAAAATTTCAAAAAAAAATAGTCTCTTTGGGCTTAATATTTCAAATGAGTTGCAAAGCCAATTTGCAAGGCTACTTCACTGTTTGGTGATGACCCTACCCTTTGGCTATTTAGGTATTCCGGTAGGAGGTAATCCCGGATGTAGGACTACCTGGCAACCTCTTACCTTTGCCATGAAGAATAAAACCCTTTCTTGGGAAAATTGTCTTCTAAATTTTTGGGGGAAGTCAACCTAATAAAGAAAGTGTTATGCAGCATGCCTGTTTATTTATTCTCTCTGTACTTGGCCCCAAAATCTATTATACAGGATATGACGAGTATTTGAAGAAAATTCCTTTGGAAGTCCAACAACGCAACTAGTGGAGGTGGATCTATTTCGTGGGTAATCTAGAAAGATATGTGCAGGAAAAAGGATAAAGGTGGACTTGGTTTTTGTGATTTTAGTTCCTTTAATTTGGCGTTGTTATCCAAATGGGGGTGGAGAAAATGGAAGAAAAAGGATTATGACAGGAGATACTTTGTTCAAAATATTGTGGTAATCGTATTCTGGGATGTGACTTGACTACATTGCCAACACATCAAAGCTCTTCTCGTTGGTGGCGGGATTTACGTAAAAAAATTGTTTCTTTGGCCTGGTTCGTGAATTCATTGATTAGAGTAATGTGCAATGGCAGTGGAGCCCAATTTTGGGAAGATATTTGATGTGGTACTGGAACCCTAGCTAGTCGTTTTCCATTACTTCATGGGAGAGCGGCAGACAAGGGGGTGCTAGTGGGGGCTAAATGGAGGATGGCTAATTCGACTTGGGAATGGAATTGGCATCGGCCGCTTAGCCGACTTCAAGAGCGTTCACTTGCCTTGCTAGTCGGAAAATTAGCGAAATGTCAACCAACTGAAGGAGCTGATACTTGGCGCTGGTCTGGGAATGTACTAGGTACGTATACTTTGCAATGTGGATACCGCACTATATGTGGGGAAAATGTTTGGGTACACCCTCAAATGGAACTAACTGAAATATGGGGAAATCGCACTCTGTTTAATGTCATGACTTTTTGTTGGCGTGTCTTTCATATTTGTATCGCAACGATAGATAATCTAATACACCAAGGTATGTCATTCCCGGATGATGGACAATTTCGTCCATTTTGTAGAGGTCACATGGAGGGGGTATCCCATATATTCCTGACATGCCCGCAAACTTATGCAATATGGGCATCAATGTACATTTAGCTAGGTCTTGTGTATGTCGTACATTGCTCTCCAATGCAACATTATCTAGTATATGCGGGTTTAGTGGACGGACATGGCCGGAACTTGTGTAAATCAATTTGGCATGGAACAATTTGGAACATATGGAATGCAAGAAATGAGATGAGGTTCTGAAATGGCATTTTTGTATTGGATAAGCTTCTTGAGCATATTCAGGTTCAACTTTGGTACTGGCATACAACTTTTGAGATAGTTCCAGCGGAAGTTACGATATCTGACTGGTTACGTCACCCTCGGTTATGTGTTAGTACTTTTTTTTCCACCATGATTTGGTATTTTGTACTTGGCAGGGATCTTCATCCTTTTTTAAAGGGATCCGTGGTCGCCATAGTGTGTAGTCTGAATTTTTTTTCATTAATTTAATTTCAACTAATCATCAAAAAAAGTTATTTAGGTCATTTTCCATGGTTATTGGTTTGTGGCATCCAAGAGATGATATTGAGATCCACTAGTTCCCAATGTGAAAACAGGGGATCATTTTCTAATGGAGCTGAAGGAACTCCGGTTAAGTGTGGCACCTCGGCCGCCAATTGCGACCCTGATCAATTGTGACCATAGGCAGTGGTTGGTGTGATTTAGTTTGACTCCTACAACAATTCCCTGGCTTGGGGGATTGAGTTGTTTGAGCATAGCTTCAATTTGAACAGATGCGGGGTCAGATATGTCCACACTTTCAGTGACTTGTGGGTTGAGCAGCGCCGTCTTCGGCAGTTGTTGCTCCTCATTGGTATTGTCTTTGAGCGACATGGTAGATAATGAAGTATTGAGGTTGCCTTAAAGGTTAACCATTCGCTCTGATACCATGATAGAGCGGAACATGGAGAATTGTGAGCATAAAAGTATAAAACAACTATAGAGAGGTTTCTTGTATTCATCACGTGTTTGGTTACATAATCTTATATCTAGACAAATATTCTAGGAAAGGAAAGACAAGGATTAAGGAAAGAATTGATTTAAATCAATTCTTTCCTTATACAATTTTAATTAGCCTTAAATCTTTCTCTTTCCATGTTTAACTATGTCAACAATTATATATAGATATGGCCCTTAAACTTTCAAAATCCTTCCCGCTTCATTTCCCTTCTCCTGCCTCTTAAGGTTCCTTTGTGCCGGTTCACTTCCCCCTAGTTCTCTCTCCTGCTCTGCCGCATTTTACCAATCCATCTCTCACATATGTCCTCTTGTTACCGATTTCACTGTTCATTTTACCTCTACTGGAGTTGTTTTGGCATATGTGAGGCCAAGGAGGTAGGAAATACGGTCAAATTGAATAATCGTAAGTCTTAAGGGGTGTTTCCTCCTTGTATGTTAATTTGGTGAATTCTCCTGTGAGGGGGCATTTGCCTAGGATTTTGTCCTTCATAGGTCTAACCTTGAGAGTCAATATACCAAAGGACCTCAAGTTTATCCTTCATTCTCTCAAAGATTGAATCTTCTTCCTCTCGAGGGGGTGCTTTACAATTTTTGAGGCCCGATTTCTTAGTGGGCTTCGACTTTCAATCCATGTATTGATTCAAGGTTTCCTTCGCTACTGTAAGATAGCTCCCATTCAGGTGGCTCCCAGGTCTTATACTCACCTCTAGAGTTAGGTCTAGACTGGGCTAAATGGGCCCGGTCCGTGCACTTGCCAAAAAAATAAAAATACTCCAACCCAACCCGTAAAGTTATATGGTCCGAGTTAGCCAAACCGACATTATAACAAGGTGGGTTGCCCCATTATTTTTTGTCGTACTGGGCTAGGTCAAATTTTTTAGTCCAGTGGGCTGGCTCAGCACGATCCATTTTTAATTTATATACTTATTTATTTTACTTATTAATTGGCAATTTGCCTTGCCCACAACTTGTGGCCCAGGCCTAGCCTACCTTCCGGCCTTCTAATTTTAATCTTCTCTCCTCTCTCTCACATTCACAAACACACAGTTCTCACAACCTTCAATTGGTTCTCCTGTCTCACTAGTGTTTTTTTGGTGAATTCAATCTGGCATTCCGCAACTCCCCGGATTAGTCGTAAGCTCTTTACTCATGCCCATTTTAACTTTTCCGATGTTTTTCAAATTATTTGTTTCTTACTTTTTTTTTCATGTTTTGGTGATTTTGGAGCAAAGATTTATTCGTCCTGCATTTTGAAACAAATGTGTGGCTCAATGATTTTGAATTTTTGTTTTATAGTTTTTGTTTTTTGAGTTATTTCTTGGAGTTTTGTCGTACTCTTGTCATTTGTGAACTGTGAAATACTTAAATGAATTTTTACTTCTGACAGTTGTGCAACAATTCTCGGAAATAAAATAAATAAATTAAAAATTAAAAAAATTGATCGGATCCGACCCCTTGAGTTTGGCACAACCCATTTTTTGCCGTGTTTGGCTACATCAACCCATTTATAAAATGGCATAATCTAGCCCAACCTGAAAAAAATTGGGATGGGTTGCTAAACCAAACTCGGCTACTGCCTAAAACAAGTTTGGTTAGCCTGCTAGCGCCTATACTGACGACTAGTTGCCGCATTGCGATTTTGGTGGTTGGTCAAGTTTTCGGTATAAGGACCACGGTCCAAAACATTTTCACTTTTTTCAACATTACCTTCCACCCCTCCCTCTACTTATGATAAGATGGTCTATATTAAGCCTCGCCCTCGGATGATAATATTGAGTTCCGTTACTTTATCCCATGGGGACTAGAAATCACACTTTATCGTTGTTCGATGTCCGATAGCCATCATCGCTTCACTTCCATTTTTTCTATTTTAAAATTTACCTAATGTCAATGTGCAAGTAAACCCAAATTCAAGCAATTTCGTGGTAAACCATGGCCCTTCACAAGTGCAAAGTGTTTGACAAATATCATTCCCCAGGATGCATAAGTGGTGACTTAAACTCTACTAAGGAGAATGTATACCTTGATTCCTATGTCGCTGGTGAGGAAGGTGAGGGAGACATTGTAGGTGGGAGGAGTTGCCTAGCAATGGTAAAGGCGCAAAATCTATTGAAGAGCCACGCGAGGCCAGTGCAAAGAATAAAAGGAAGAGCCCAACAAGTACCTATCAAGCCTTTATAAATGGCTTTTCAACTGTGCAAAGACAACATTTGAGGAGGTTGAACACAGAAGAAGCATCAAACCTTTCTTGACAACACTACTAAGCTGAACATTGATGCTATGAATGCACACAAGTCGCAAGAGATATTGGAGAGTTCGGATGCTTTTTTGGACTTGGATTTTGACAAGATGGTTGATGTGACCGAAGTTTTATTACGTCAGCCTGTAAAGACTACTATATGGCATCTTGTTTTAAGGGCATGAGTGGGCGCGAGTGACTCTATCACTAAATGTTTTGGTGGTAGTTAAAAGTTTTCATTAACAAAAGCCAATTGTCTACAAAATCTTTACAAAAATTGAAAGCTACGAATCAAGACCTGCAGAACTCAAAACAGTTAGAATAGCTATATAAGAAGGGAATCATGGCCACCATGTATAAGGAAGTGATCCCGTGAAATTAGGGACACTATCCTTAATCACCCATGATCCCCTCTTTCATTAGAACTTACCAAACATGTTAGTCTCCTAATCTATAAAGGAAGACAACAAAAAAATGAAAAATATACTAAGTGAAAGCAATTATCATTCTGAAATCTTGTTTATTTGCATAACATAGTATCAGAGCAGTTGATTGATCCGGAGATCTGATCGGAGAAGCTCATCATCCATCGAATAAGGTGATATCCGGCAACAAGCCACCAATGGAAGACCCAAAAATGAGTCTCAACCAAGCAGAATTGTGCAAGCAATTTGCCACCCTCCTACAACAAATGAACTCAATCGAAAGCCCAGTGATCATCAGTACAAAACTTACAAACACCATTTACCCATTATGGTCTAGACTCACGAGAGACGCTATATGCAGTCGGGGTTGCCTACACAACTTGACGGGCAAACCCTTAACCTCATCCAAAGATGACAAGGAATACTCAGCCTGGGAATAGAATGATTTAGCCATAGGCTCCTGGATCTTAGACAACATCTGTGGTGACATTGTCAACCGATTCGTTGAATGCCTGTCAGCCAAGGAGATGTGGATCAGACTGGATACTACCTTCAACAGTGGGTCAGATTCACTCCAAATATAGGATTTGCACGTCCAGTCAAACACATACTGACAAGGCGACGAAACCCTAGAGGAATTGTTCAGTATCCTCAATTGAATTTGGAGAGAAACTGATATGAGAGACCCGAAGCCAATGGTGTGTGCCAAAGACATCACCAAATACAAGAAGTGCTGCCAAGATACGCGCTTGTTCCTACCCCTATTGGCAATCAACAATGAATATGATAATATCAAAAGGGATCTATTAAAATTGTCACCTCTCCTCACTGCAGAAATGGCGTACGCAACCCTACGGAGGGAGGTAGTCCATCAACAAATTCTAACCACATTGGCCGCCCTCGAGCAAGGGGCAGCTGCTGGTGTTGGAAGTGGGTTCTCCAGCCATTCTCGATCGGATCTGGCCAAACAGAGAGCAAACTCATAATCTCGGATTGGAGAAATCAACAAGAGCAAGTTGTGGTGTTATGAGTGTCAACACAAGGGACATTCGACCGAGAAATGTTGGAAGCGTGTGGGTTATCCAAAGGGGCGACACGATGGGGCATAACAGGGATGGCGCGTCACTACAGCCACCACCGTGGACAACCCTGATAGGGTCGCCTTCACTGGCGATGACCGCAACACCAGTGGCAACGCCTTTGCGATTCGTCTGGCGAAAGAATCAAGAAGGTAATGAATAAAATTTGACAGCGGCAGGGACCTTTTTTCCCTCAACATTCAACGGTAAAAAGACTGATACACCCCTGTTATTTGATTACTTACAGTCTTGCCATTAGCATTCTTAGAATTTACAGCTTCTAGAAAATTGCAAAACACGCCCAACACTCTGGAATATTGTAGAGAACACCCACAGTTTTTAAAATTTCACATAAACACTCCCAGAAGTCTGAAATTTCGTAAATGCCCATGCATCTCAAGTCCGCGATATTTTAGCCCAAGATACTTTGATATTACAGATCCAGAACCCCCTAACCACCAGGCGGGAGCCGGGTCACTGCCTAAACGACCTAGGTATCTTGGAAAACTACAAAATGAATAATGGCTTCTAGATTGTCGAGTAATTGATACTATGATGCAGATGCCAAAGATCTGATATCATCCACCACGCCCAGAAAGTCCCACATTCGGACTGCCAATGGGGGTATCTCAGTAGTTCAAGTAAATGGTTCCATTGAGCTATCCCCAACTCTACGGCTCAAAAACTACCACTATGTCCCTTCCCTTTCATGCAAATTATTGTCAATAAACCATGTAGCCAGTGAATTAAATTGCATGATGATGATATATCCTACATTTTATCTATTGTGGGATATCCGGATGAGGAAGAACATTGGGCGTGACACTAAGCGTAGGGGCCTATACTACACAGATGAAGTGGTCAATCAAGGAACTGTCTCAGTTGTACATGGAATGGTGGATTCGGACGTATGGAAATGGCATCAACGTATCCATCCACATGGTACCTGAAACTCCTGTTACCATTTTTTTTTCAAATCAGCTTAATTTCTCATGTGAGACTTGTATTCTGGCAAAGAGCCATCACCATTCTTATTAGTTACTCATACTTGAATGACTACTGCATTTAGCCTAATTCATTCTGATGTGTAGGGACCTGCTCTAAACTCCACTAGTAGTTCAATCAAGTATTTTGTCCTATTTATTGATGAATGCACGCATGACGTGGGTTTATTTTTTAAACAATAAATAAGATGTTACGAAACAAATTCCAGGAATTTTATGTTATGATCTTAACTCAATTCAAGTGTTAGGTCCAAACCTTTCGGTCAGACAATGGAGGGGGGGGGGGGAATTTATCAATACCTTTATGCATGAGTTTTTTCCAGGAATAATGGATTATTCACCAAACTACCTATCACAAACCCCTCAACAAAATGGTGTCACGGAGAGTAAAAATCGCATAATCCTAGAAGTCACTCCAGTCCTCATGATTGAGTCACAGGTACATCTTTTTTTTTTACCCAAAATTTTTGATTTTGTTCATAGTAGTGCAAAAGCACATATTTACAAGCCAACTTCTGGCAATTCCAGATGATGAAATTGAGGACGACGCATCCCCACCTCCTTAAAACCTCTCTTTGGAAAACCCCGGGTTAGGTAAATTCAAAGAGGGAAAGAGTTTGGCAGCATGAGCTTCCTTTTACAAATGTGATGTCTATAGGTGATGATGCAAGAGTGTGTGGTTCGGACAAGTGGAGTTTTGTATCTGCTGCTATATTGAAGTTTGGTGAAGCTTTTGTTTTCTAGTGTAAACTGATGTCCGATCTCTCCGCAAATAATCAGTTGTTGCTGGTGGAAGTTCTTCTAGATAGAGTTCGGAAAACCCCGGCACGCACGGAGCGGTTTGTGGGCTGGAAAATTCACAAAACGTGTGCGTGCCAAAAAATGCACGTTTTTGAAACGTGCGTGCCTAGCACGGCACACAAAAAAAAGTGTCGTGCCGTGCTAGCCCGCGTGCACAGG
>JAOWBN010219591.1:0-13309 GCA_028565015.1 Pinguicula moranensis | reverse complement strand
AAAAGAAATTTTCCTTTTCATATCAGGAAACAGCTTCAACATTCGCAATTTCAGATATATGCTATCCTCGTCTTGTATATAAGAATGAGACTACATTTTGTTGAGTCTGTCAAGTTTTTGAAGCCCCATAATTCTACTACCTTCATAAGAGCATTCATGAACAAAGGGGAAACATCATCTTTTACAGAAAAAATCCACAGCACAGCAGAAAGTTACAAATTTCAAATACTCAAATCCACGAACCACACTACAAGAGAAATTAGACATTCCCAAAAGTCGAGAAGGAATTCAATAAAATGCATTAGCATCAGAATAGATAACATAAAGCCAATGCTAACAGATCAAAATCTACCAGCATGATCAAATCCAAGTTAAGGGTAGTGTTAATGGCAGAAAAACGAAAAAGAACGTCTTTTTTCTCTGGCGGGACTTGGGATTTATTTTTACCAAAAAATTGAATTACCGAGTAAGAGCCCGTCCATGTCGAAGATAACGTGAGTGATGGATGGCCTAGTTGAAGGCGCCAGAGCTGCTGTGGGCAAATTCGCCATTCGAACGAGATCTCAGAGCAGAGTATGAGTAGAAGAGAGGAGAGAAGAAGAAAAAGAATCCACTTTTTTGAACCAGCCAATAGTCAAACAAAATGAATTTGCCAAGAAATTTGAATATATCCAACATAAATGTATCTGTAATAAATCAAGGATCTTTAATGATTTCATTGTTATTGTAAATTGTAATTGGTAAGAAAGTTTAATAAACATGGGTGTCTTTGTTATGATGAAATATCGATATCAAAACCAAAGTTCAATAACATTGACGTCCTTGTAATGAAGAATAATTGTTTGTCACTGTCAACAAAGATCTGTATACGAGTAAACAAAGACAAGCGAAACACAGTTCAGGACAAATAATCCGACTTTGTATGGGTAAGGAAAAAAGCAGAAAACTGAAATGGGTAAGGAAAAAAATGAAATCTTTTCATCCAGTTCTGACTTCTGAGATCAACCCCATCTGATGATGGCCGAGCCCCAAGTGAGACCGGCTCCAAAACCGGCGGTGGCAATCGTATGGCCGGCTTGCACCTTCCCGGCTCTTACAGCTTCGTCCAAGGCCAGTGGAATGGATGCTGCACTTGTGTTGCCGTAGTTCTCCAAGTTCGATATCACACGATCGGAGGGGAGATCCAGACGTGTAGCCACTGCATCAATAATTCTTTGGTTCGCCTGCAATTCGGAGATCAACTTCATAAAGCTCATTGGTACGAGAGCATAAGGGCATTGCATTCTGTATCAAACGGTTATCAGTTTGTTTTAGGCTATGCACGAGTTTGATGATGATGAAACAGCCTGAATCCCATCACTTGCATGTTATTATAGAACAAACAGAAGTATACGGATTCATCTATTTCATGCAATTTCATACCTGATGAAGAAGCAACCAGTCAATGCTAGAACTAGTTAGACCGGCCTTCTCGAGAGCCAACTCGATCGACTGTGGAACAGCGCGAACAGCAAAACGGAAGACCTCCTTCCCATTCATCTCGATACATGAGTATGAGGCTCCTTTTGGTAGGACTCCAAGGAGTGAACCATTTGTTCCCAACTCATGATGGTATTTCTCCAACTTAACGCTAGCATTCAAGTGTCTGCCGAAAAAAAACTGAAGAGTTATGGCGAATAGAATCTTTTGGTAACGAAAAAAAATGAAGAGAGATCCCCCATTTCTGTGTCCAACAGAGATGTTGCCTGTAAGGGAACTCAAACTAGAAATTACACATTCTGAACAACATGGGAAATCAAGCAAACGGACTTGGACCCCAGTTCTAAACGAGGAACAAAAGCAAATAACCGCATAATCAAATATAAGAGGAATGATCCTGTGTACTTTTGCCCTTCACCATCACTGTGCAAGTCAAAAGCAAATAACCCATCTTCATCGATGTCGCATGCCTGTTACATTCAGGGAAGGGCGTCAAAGGGACTGAAGTTGAAATCAATCTTATAAAATATAAGCAGACGACAGCAAACACGAACATATGTTTTCAATCAGGTAACCGAAGAACATTGAAACTAGGAGGTTTCATAGAGCAACTTTGACAAAGGTGCGATAATACCTTCATTTTTCCCCAAAGAATGGATGACGAAGGGTGCTAATAATAAAATGTAGTACCTGGACCAACACTGCTCCAGCACCATCACCAAAGAGGATACAGGATCCTCTGTCATTCCAGTCAACGAAGCGAGATAGAGCATCGGCTCCAACCACAAGAACATTTCTGAAGCCTCCGCCTACAACACGCATAGCATATGAGGTTTCTAAAAAGAAAATTTCTGGAATCTGGTCGAAGTACGAGGATACATGTTTTAACCTCTGATGTAAAAAGCAGCTGAAATTAGACCCAGCATAAAACCACTGCAGGCAGCAGTGATGTCAAAAGCTAGTGGATTGTTCCTGCATCCAAGTGCTTTTGGAATCTGGAAAGATAAAGGAAGCAAGGAAAAAGAGGCGAGATGCAATAAATAAATTGAATTAATTTGGGAAGTGATATATAGCTTGAGAAGGAGATTGCTTTGATAACATGAAATATCTCACCTGTATAAGGAAAACTTCAAAATTATAATACAATCGGTAATATCTACCTGTGGAGCACTACCAAACAAATCCTCCGGGGTTGAAGTACACATCAACACAAGGTCTACATCATCAGGGTCAACCTTGGCCATCTCGAGAGCTTTCTTTGACGCATCTACAGCTAGATCAATTAAACTATCTTTTCCTGATGCATCAAATAATTTATTAGAAACACAGAAATGTTGATCTACGGAACTCAAAGAAACTTGAAGCATGGAATCATTGTAATGGGGTGCTTATAACGATTCAACGTACATTTAGATGGTTGGATCCTCCTTTATGTTTCAAGTGACTTGTACTAGACCTATGATTTTGTCCTTAACAATGCGAATGTACAACAGAAGTTGTAGATACTAGAATTTATAACTAAGGTGAGGTAGAGTCAAGTTGCAAAAGCTCACATTCAAGCTCATCGGGCTGTTAGGATCAAGCTCATGAGCCTTCAAATCTGGCCCTAATAGCTGACTGATGTTAAAACTAATACCAGCTTTTCAGTTAGTACCAACACCAAAACTAACATCAACCTGCCACAGGGGAAGATACATCATCCAAAAGCCATTCATTGTGACATCTCCAAAAATTAGCAGGTTTAAGTAGATAGAATGACCTTTTTTTTCCTCACTAAATGACACTCTATATGCACAACATTTCACAATAAAGGAAACAATCCCACGAACAGCTAGAAGAAACTCACCAGAAAGAATTCTTCGATTTTTAATTCCAGTCCTACTAGATATCCATTCATCAGAAGTATCAACAAGTTTTGAAAGGTCTCCATTAGATATCTGAAGGCTTGGAACTGCAGAGCCACATCCAACTAACTTGCATCCCTGGCTTACAAGCCTACACACTTATTTTGCGGTTCATGAGGAGTGAGAAGAGAAGTATACTTGGCATAGGAATGTGAATAAGGGAAGGTACACAATAAGTAAGCATTGTAAGATGTTAATTTATAATAGAATAATTAGAAGAACAAACCAGAAGGACGAAGTTACATTACAAGTATCTGATAACTAAAAGAACTAAGTTTATATTTATGATGAGTTATCTCGTGATCTTGAATTGATAAAGATACTATGAATTCATCAACACCGCAGAGTTAAACTGAATCCCCAGTCAACTCGTTAGAAAATATGTTAAAATTCCCAACAATGCCCAGCAAAAACCAATTACCAGATTCTCATTTTTTATTGCAGGTCATCCGGTGAAAATTATGAAGAAGGAATCAAGAGAACAAAGTAGCAGACCAGTCTAGTAGAGTTTACTCTTTCCTAATCCTTGCCATAGAGCAACAGAAGTAATTTGGTCCAAAAGGCAAAAGGCTATTGTCAGTACCAAATACAAAATGATAAGTATCTTCTTCTATTGCAATAGTATATTGTTTAGAATGAGCAATAATATAATAGTATTCATCCATTAACTATTTTACGGCCTCTTTGTACATCTAACCCCCATACCCCAATCTAATTTGGTAATATTCTGGGTACGTTGTTGTTGTATCCATTAAATATTTTCTCGTGAAGATTGTTAGTAAGACACCTGACAGTTGAACAATCAAACCTTCCCCTTTTTCCTACAAAATAATTACAAGGAAGGCAATTAAATCCAAACTTAAACCAAGAATCCTTCAAGAATTAGGGAGCACCAGTTACCCTTGCACCAAGAAAGCAAAGACACTCCATACACTTTCAAAGCTGCCAAAGAATTGAGTAGACCAGCAATCGGTAGACAACAAATAAAATGATAAAACAAGCAAAGTTTGAAGCTTTCAAAGAATTGATCACCTGGCCACTCTAGATTCAGAAGAGGAAAGGTTCTCTGCGCCCTGAGCAGTGCTGGAGCAAATTATTCTCGTGGAAACACCCTCAGAAAACCGAGACCCATATCGATAAACGCGAATAGATGGAAAAAATCTCCTCCCTGCACTGGGCACCGTCGGAGTGAACAGCCCAGATGCATTCGCCATTTAGTTTATTTATTTCTCCCCCCAACAAGACAGTGATAAAGCTGGAATCTTTGGACTTATTTTTACCAAAGAAACAAACCCGACAAATTATTGGAATTTTAGGAACAAGAACACAATGAAGTTCAATAGAAAAAAGAAAATAGATACCACAAGCCACACGCCACACGCCACAGGGGACGCCGGGACGGAAAGAACAATTCCGAGTCTTCCGTATTATAAACTTCAGGGTATCTGTGAATCGAAATATTATTGTGATGGAAACTCCGATGCAAGTTTGTCTAACTTACCGCTGTCTAACTGTCCTTCTGTCCTTCAGTAATAACTTTTGGTGGTTTTGGAGATTGAAACAATATAATGATGGAAATCCCAATGCAAATTTGTCTACCTTAATGCTCTCTCTCTTTTTTTTTTTATCACACATCAAAATTGTAATCCAAAGTCCAAACTACTTACCCAAAAAAAAAATATTGAAATCCAAGCTGCTTTATTCTAAAAATTTCAACTTTCGAGAGCTATGCATCTCTTTTGACAGGTGTGTCCAAGCTGATGGCGGTAGAACTGCTGCTAGGTTAGCGGTAGGGGATCGCCCGCTACACCATCGTTGCAACTTGCATACCGATAGCCATACTATCGGTTCAAATTAGAAACAAAAAAAATACCACCTAAATAAAAATAGACTGTAGGAGAAAATGGTCGAAAACGAGAACAGAGAAGTCAAGATTAGATTCGAGTAGTCGTGACAAAATATTGTAAAAAATTATTTTTATTTTCTTAAAAAAGTTTACCAAAATTACTATTATTAAACGATAAATTCAGAATTATTATCACCACCCCAATCGTTTTAATAGGGTTTAAGCGGCGGTAGATATAGAACCACCATCATCATTACAATACATCGTCAGTGATGAGGGTAATAGTGAGGATAATGATAACGATATAGTGAAGATAATGATGTCCGCCATGACCATTATACGCCGGACATCCCTATTATTTGTGTAGAGTAAAGTTTAGTTTCTATGGTCAATGTTTGGGGTTCATTGTTGAGCTCAGGGGCGTGCTAGCCTCTATCCTGCCACCCTACCTCTATCCCATACTACTTCATGCTAGCCTAATGGCAAAGTGTGCGTCATTCGACTTCTCAGGGCGTGCTTAGAGAGGTCGAGGGATCAAGCCCTAATGAGAGAATTCGCTGTCATTTCTGCATTAGTCTGGGTGGGTCTCATTCTGGAGTCTGGGCATGCATGGGATATCTAGTGGGTGTCACTATCGAAAAATGATATAGCGCAAGACAAATGTGCGCAAGACACCATAAGACAGAGCTCTTTTCACCATTATACCCTCGTGTTAAACACTAGTACAGAAATTAATACAGGAATATAATTGTCTATTTTGTATTGTCTTGCGGTGTCTTGCGCACATTTGTCTTGCGCTATATCATTTCTCGTCACTATCTGATTACCTACCCCCAAAAAAGACTTTATTTTATTTTTATAAAAACTCTCTATGTTTTCACATTATTAAATTTATGTATTTGATTAGTTTAATTATTTTTTTTAATTTTATTTTTGAGAAAATCATCTTGAAAAGTAACTGTGTAAACAACTAAAATTGTTACTTTTACAGTTTATTTTAAAATATTGGATAACTTTTATAAATTTATTTATGTTGATAGATAGTGATTTTTTATTTGATTGTTTTACTTTAAATTTAGTGCTCTTCAAAAAAAAATTACAACTTTAAAAAAATTTTAATACACCTCAAAAAAATTTAGACCCCTTCAAAAAAATTCTTTTAGGTTGAACAGGAAAGATTAGATGTCGTAAGTACTTTCTTTTCCATTATTGAATTCTCTTTTTATCATCCTCATTGGGAAATGATATAGCGCACGAAAAACGCACAAGAAAAATACACGAAAAGTGCTTAAATGATTAAAATACTCCCTTGTTGGATTCTATGTTAGTGTTCAATACGGATTATTTTGATCATTTCGCATTTTTTCGTGAGGTGCATCATTTCTCTCCCTTCCTGCAAGATTCCTTATTGCAGTTGACAACATAAAAGTGTGTTGATGGATGTCTTTTAATGCTTACTTAGAGAGATTTCATAGCTTCATACGGGTTGGGCTTCAATTCCATTTTATTAAATAAAATGGAATAGCGATTAAATAAGTGTGTTTCATTGGTGGAGGCAGGGGCGAAGGGAGGCCGGCACCCCCTGCCTTTCCCCGAAAAAATTAAAGACCAGTTTATACGTTGAATATACAATTTTCTAATATTTTTTCATTTTTCATTTTATTATAATATAGTAATAAGTTTAAAAATATTGAAATATTGGTGTTTCTGGTCAAATGTAATTAATATTATTTTTAAAATTGCACAAAATAATATATATTTTTAGTTAAACATCTAATAATATATTTTTTGTTATTTTGTTGCATAATTAAAGTTTATCGATTATTGTACCTATAAACAAAACTAAAGCCGCACAAAACGATACACTTGTGACTTTACGATTAGTGTATTATTACTTAAGTATCATACCATCAACAGCTATCGTTTTCAGAAGTAAACTGGTATATTGGACTATAGAAAAAACTAAACTGCCCCCAAGACAAGGTTAGGGATACCATTAATACTCATTAAGTAGATAAGAAGCATCAAGAGACGGACACATAGTAAGGAATCAGGGAAATCCAAACATGATTCACGAGAAAAATACAGTTTTCTACTATATTTACGTTAAGCTCCAAATTAGTATGCTCGCGCGTTAATCTTATTAACCATCAAACCAAATCAAGGTTAAAAATATCTTAAGATACTATGATCTCTACATAAAGCCTCGAAAACTGATCTTCAAAATAGTAAGCACACTTGTTGTGTACAAAAGTGACACTAGGTCACACAATACTTTAAATCCAGCCGTGAAACACAATGGAATAGTACAAGAGAGAATGGAGTCGAGAGTGTATCGAGAGAAGAGCGAAGGAGTTCTGAAAAATTTGTCTGATTTTTGTTGATTTATGCCTTATATATATTTGCTTCAAATTGATTCTGATCGTAGAATCTTCCCCTATCCAACGTTTGTAAATGAGTATTGTTAAGTATAAACCCTAACCGCACGTACAACAGCCCAGATTTAATCTTTACACCGTTTGATGAGAGCCATTGGATTATTTCAGTAAAGGAACCGATTGAGATCATGTTGCAGGCATCGGTTGGAGACTCAAGGCACTGCTTTGTTTCTCATCGTTGGATCACCTTCCATGTGGATAGCCCAGATCAAGCATTACAAATTTTGAGCTTGCAGGTCATTGGATCATATCTTAAATGAACGACTCATATCAAACATAGCATATGTCATCAATCCATCCAACAGTCAGATTTTATTAATGAATCAATGCACAAGATTGTACCACGTGTTGGCACAAGACCACTATATTAAGTAACACATGTATGCCCACGATTAAAGATAAAAGAGTAACTTCATATTTACATTGACTATCAGCCATAAAGTATGGCAAACATTTAGGGATTTATGGAGATATATACTAATGGATATTGAGTGGGGCAAAGGAGATTCTTCTACTCTCATAAGTAAGATTTCAGATTTCAACCTTGTAAATAAATAAATAAAATATAGTGGGTGAAGTTGCTCTTATCTAGAGCCATAGTTGGACTCTGGATTAATCAAAGTGTCGAGCGTCCGTTGTCCTAGCGGCATCGACCCTTGACACACAGAATTTGCCTAGTGAGGTCAGGAGTTCGAATCTGGCTGGGATCAATATCTGGCTTGACATCTCTGGATTAGTCTGTGGGCCCAATGAGCTCGTGGGATACCGAAGTGGGTCAGTCTCTGATTACCTAAAAAAAATTGAATTAATCAGAGTCTTGGTATTGAAAACTAGAAATAATCCCGAGAAAAACATAGAGAGCTTTATAATTGATTACAGAAATAATTTGAGTTTTTCAATGGACACAAATAGGCCAAATATTAGTTATTAATCTGGCTATAACAAAAGGGCAACCTGCATAGTGCATCCTATTGAGTCATGAAGTACGAGAGTTCCATATTTCACTCTCTGCCCAAAAGTAAAGAATTTGGTTTTCCATTTTTCTCATGCATGATAGCTTCATACCGAACCATGTTGTGTATTGGCTTTGCTTTGTTCAACATTTATATCGGAAATGATATAGCGCACGAACGCACGAATTCGTGTGAAACACCCAATATACCCCGTGTTGGAATTCGTGCCCTGTATAACACATTGAGCATATTGGGTGTTTCATAAATTAAGTTGGGACCCCATGAACGTAGCTAGATCGTGATCTTAAAAATGTTAAAATCTTTTCAAGATTACATGATAACACTTTCGAATCTTTCAGGTTGTCTAGGGGGGACGGTGGATGGTGGTGCATATCCATAGCCTGCTATGAGTGCTTTGGATTGGAGGTGGATAAAAATCTCGTATCATTAAAGTAGTCTAAGGGGGACGGTGGATGGTGCTGCATATCCATAGCCTGCTATTAGTGCTTTGGATTGGAGGTGGATCAAAATCTCGTATTTCTGTGAATCACAACTGGGTTTTGCATATTTTGAGGTTTTCTAACCGCGATGTGTGGGCTAAAGTGACCAGTAAAAGTGTAAAACTTGAGCATAATCAAACGACAAAAGATTGTTTTTAGTTTTACGGCTTTCTGTGATCATCAAGAGAAATCTCGGATGGGAGAGTTGATTGTGGTATGTGAAAATAGGTTTTTCCTTTCCTGTGTGGTATCTAATTACGGCTTTACGCTGTGATCCTTTGGATAAATTTGTGAAAATGAGTTTTGAAGCTTTATGTGATCTTATAAAAAAATATTGGATGCCTTCAGACACCTCTTCTTTAACATGATTTTTTTAAATAACGAATGTAGCAGTGTCTCTGCTACACCTTTTTTGTACGCATTCTCCCTTGTGGACCAATTTTCTCGGCCTTCACTTTACTTTACTTCTCCTATCCAAAAACAAAAACGAATTCGAATTCGGCCCTTAAAATTGTACTATTTTAAGGGTTATGTAATGTTTAGGATTTATTAACATTTAGGGCTTATTAAATAACAGAATTTATAAAAATTGAATTCTATTAACTATAACATGCATAAAACTCAATCACAATGCATTAATTGTATTAATCTAATATGCGTAAATTTATGTATATATATACACACAACACGTTTCAAAACTTTAAAATACGGACTGACAATTCTAAAAATTCTAATATGCATAAAACTAAATAACCACATTCAACTCAATAACTATAACATTGAATTCTATTAACTATAACATGCATACAACTCAATAACAATGCATTAATTGTATTAATCTAATATGCATAAATTTATGTGTATATATATATATATACACACAATACGTTTTAAAATTTTAAAAAATGGACTGACAATTCTATTAATTCTAATGTGCATAAAACTAAATAACCACATGCATTAATTGTCCATCTTTATATCCGTGCATAAATTTTATCGGTTGTCATATTATCTGTAGCTGTCGTCGTTCTAGTGTCTCTGCACAAGAGTATTTACGCAAAGTCTTTCGTGACCTTCCACCCCACGAAAACAGGACAAGACATGACAAGTTCTAATACAAAAAAGATTTCTTGCCTAATAATTATCAATTGGTCCACAAGGGATTCGAATTCGAATTGTAGCAGTGGCCTCGAAAGATGTAAATCCATAAACGAATTTGAATTGAATGATACATCCTCTAACTTATTGTACTATTTTTAGGATTTATGTAAAGTTAGTTCTGATTTATAGCACTTTCTTTTAGGGTTTGTGGAATATTAAATTAGGACAAATTGTACTATTTTAAGGTTATGTAATGTTTAGGATTTATTAACATTTAGGGTTTGCCCCGAAATCCCGTACCTCGTTCACCATCGCGATGTCCCGCATCTGTGAGATTTCCGTCCGCGACAGCGCTGAACCCCGTTCCGCCGTGACTGGTGCACAGAGAACGGCAAAACTCTCGATTTTCAAGAAGGCGAAAGGGAAGTTCACAGATTTCGATTCACTCATTTTCCAGCGACGAGCGAATTCACGATTAGAAATTTCTTCCGATCTTCTTCTCGATTTCTCTCCTCAAACCTAGCACGAAAGGGAGATTCACAGAGAACGAGTTCAATAACCCAGCTATTGCAACATCGTACATTAAAGGTCGGCTTTCGTTGTGTTTCAGTTCTTCAAAGATTTCGATTCACACCCTAGCGACGAACAGATTCACCCCGGGCGGCGGCGGAAGTTCACAGAGAACGTTGAAACTCTCGATTTTCAAGAAGGCGAATGGGTAGTTCACAGAGAATGAGTTCAATAACCCATAACTATTGCAACAGCGTACAATAAAGGTAGTCGCTTCCACTGTATTTCAGTTCTTAACGAGGAATTTAGTGTTTTTTACCCATTTTTTCGTCCTTGTTATGATACATGTTTGTGAAGTTCTGTCAGAGAAGATGATTTCGTTATAACACTGTATCTCTTTCTAAACCTTGAAAGTTGTTCTCGTTCGCTATCTCGCTTACCCTCTTTGCTTTGGAAGTCCCTAAGCTTGAGATGGTTCAGAATTTAGTGGAAGGACACCGTTTGTCTTGTCCTTTTGCTCCACTGCAGTGTTCTAATAGAGATTTCGATCTCTAGCAGATTCTGTAGTCTGAGTCTGCCTCGTGGTTTGTATCCATAGCAACCACCACGGAAATTTCAGGATTAGGTTGAATGACACCAGGTGCATTGTCCTTTTGCTCCTCTTGATTATCTTGACAGAGAGTGACACCTTGATCCTTTTTGCTCCTCTCGAGTATTATCATAGTGGTTTTGAACTCTAGATTCTATACATGAGGATGCTACTGGTGGATCTTGCATTTTGTCATCAGACAGGATATCTGGATCAGATGCTCGATTATCTTGCATAGCCTGCACCTGTAACTTCTTTGCATCCCATAGCTGCATTGAGACAGAAACTTTTGTTACAATTGTTTTTTTTTCCGTGATGAAACAGTTGCCCGACTATGGAGGAACTGAAGTGAAGCTTGGTGAAAAGGAGTAAGCCTTCAATCTTGATCTTCTTTATTACCTAGCATCTATTTCGCCTAACAGTGTCATCATCCTGCTATTCCATTGATTAATTGAGAAATACTAAACTTTATCTTTTACATCTCTATAGTTTGTATTGTCTCTCTTTAGATCATGGTCTTGGTTCGCTCTTTGAACCCACTGGAGATTTTCCTTCCTTTGAATCTAAGATGGAACTTCTTTGTTTTGTAGGTTACCTACTGCCCTGACCGTAATCGTGCGTGCAAATGAATCTACTTATGTACAACAAGTATAAATGAACTTAATGTTGAGATGGTCGTGCGGATGAATTAAAACCACTGTTAGGTTGATATGATGCTGATGAATTGTTGTATGGGTTACAGATTCATAAAGATGATGAATGGTATTCAATGGTTATTATTAATTTTTTGATCTTGAAAGTTGATAATTCTATTAAATAAGAGTGGATCAAGCGCCAACAAGATTAGTTGTAGAGGTTGCAAATCTTCAAACGCCTGTCAAGATTACTCCTACAAGTTTCTACAAGTACCAATCCAAAGGAAGAAATTTCAAGGCGGAGTACGAAGGGATATGTAAAATCCTGAAGCAACTTGAGTTGAAAACCATTTAGAAAACAAAATGCAAGAAAATGCATTCTTTTTACAACTCAATATTCAAGACTTTGGAGCAGATCATTCTACTCAATTCCACTCAACAGAATCCAACTCAATATTCAAGACTTTTGATATGTTTTTCAGGAACTCGATCATCTGGGAAAATTTACTGGTGTCTCCAAGCTGCAGACTAAAGTGCTTAGACTGATTGATGTCTTTGTCTTCAAACTTCTTGATGAAAGGGTGATTCTGGCATTACCACTAAGCTTGTTAGTTAGACATTAGCAGAGTGTGTATATATATTCAAGGTACATCAAGGACAAACCAACCAGTAGTTCCAAAGATTAAGATCTATCTCTAGGATCCTTCTGTATGCTGCAAAATACATTAGACAATTCATGGATGGGATGATGGCAGTGGAAAATAGCTATCACATTGAGCAGCAATTTACTGGACAAGAAAGTCTATTTTCTGTAATCGTCTACAGCCCCAACTTTCAAGTTAATGTACTTTACAGAATAGGTGGAGCATGGCAACAAATCGTAATGGACAACATCCTCATGGAAAATAAAACCATTCGCAACAGGCAAATTCCTAATATTTGTTGCCATGCTCCACCTATCAAGCTGAGGAATTGCTGTGTTCTTTTTTACTTTTTGTAGTTGAATAGTTTCCTTTATTTCTCCAACAGGCAAGAAACTTGGTCTGCTGGAAGTGGTTCTACTCCGAGAATCAAATCCATGCATTGTCTACAAAGGATCCGGAAGGTAAGCATTAGCATAAGATTGATTGGTTCATCACAATCTATATATTATGCTCATTGAGCGCAAATTCAAGAAACTTGCTCTTCATAATATTTCTCTCAATCTTTGCGTACCTTTTGTGATTCCACCTACAATAAACATATCCAAGGTTTATCATCAGAGTAGCTTCAGAACCAAAGGGGTATCACATTTCCCCACGGTAACCTCCAGAACCAAAGTAATCCCTCCTCGAGCTGGCAATTTGCACGCTCT